>JAWQEG010000259.1:857500-952500 GCA_033782935.1 Petrolisthes cinctipes | reverse complement strand
CTTCACCTTGTGGTTGATGTATTTGATAAATGGAGGCGAAAAAGTGAAGCGAACATGTGATCAATGTTACCACACACTAAACTAGGAAAAGGCAGCTGGCTATCCCAAATAATATATTTTGAAAGTATATTATTTTCTTTCGAACCCTTCGTGACCTCGCCGAGAAACGGCGAGGAACCCCCCAAGGGATCACGACGGTTAATTAAGAACCGCTGCTGTATGTGAAACTTCTTACTGCTGCGATAAACATATCATATGCTTTTGGTAGAGAATGACAAAAAAAATAATTTATAAACTACACTCATATAGTTTCTATCCTTCCTTACTTGCACTTTATGGCTGCTGTTGTAGACAGTATGGGTTTCGGATTATTATTCAGCTGATTAGTCACTGTTGTCCTTTCACTCCTGTTTAGGGTATAGATATTACGGCCTTCATAAAGAGTGTTGTTCTAGCATCAGCAGTGGAGGGATCTGTAATTGGAGGATAAGAATGTCTTTCATTACTGAAAATGGTACGTCCAATAAAATATAAATATTTCATTATATGATTTTGTGCAAACACAATTTGCTCCCTGGCATGCATCTAGATGTTCCACATGTCCAGCTAGAATAAGACGACATCAAATAATCCTGGCATACACATTCATTTGGAGCTGTTCCCTCACAGCCACAAAGTTGATGAATTTATTACATTCAACAATTGTGCAGATTTTGGAGTGGTCCTCACCGCTCGCCCTTTTTGGTCTTCCTGGGCTAAAGCAGGATGCTGAATTAGAACGGATTTTCGATGAATAAACAGATGGTGATGCATAAGTAAATCTACGAGTAAACAAACTTATAAAAACTTAAAGGAAACAGTACAAAACACAGATAAAATGAATTAACTCAATAAAATATTATATATCGTAAACATGTATCTGAATTAATAGACGGGCAAACTACGAAACAAACAAATGCAGAAGTTTATATATGATTAAATATAAGGTTTAAACTTAATACTTAATTCTAAGTATAAGGTTTAAACTTAAAACTTAACAACCAGCTGCAGGTATTTCTTACCGATGAAAATGCTGAATAGTTTTCTTTGTTAACCCAAGGTCTTTCACAATGTCGGCAATGCTGTGGCCGGCCAATCGTATACCAACAATACGACTTCATTACACCTCACGACGTTGCTTAGAATTCAGCCGACCGTCCCACAAACATAGCACCCTCTCATCGCCACGGAAAGATATTATCAACAGGCACAAATAAACTGCTTATACACTGGTGAACAAGACAACAATGAGTTGTACTGGAAACATCTGTTTTGCAATAATATTTGAGCTGTGGCAACGTCAGAAATTTTCTCTCACGAACCAGCTGAAGATAAAAGCTTTTTGTCATCCGACACCCATGCGAGGTGAAATGCATTGTTGTTAGGTAATACCATAATTTACTTCCTTTATATCTTACCTGAATTAATGAAAATGGTTAACAAATGTGACCACTACACTGTGCAACGTGGCGTTGCATTTTCCTACTCTCACTCCCTTCCAATCCAAAATTATATATCCACCCCATAACCATCTCTAGGCCTTTACATCCATTTCCCCCTCTCTCTCAGCCCCGCTTATTCCACTGTGACCTGCCACACATAAGGAAGTCAGTCTGACGCAGAGTGCACTAGAGGATTGGTGATTATTTATGACCACGACAGTACATACATGATTGACACAACACTAGAACCGAAGCACATTACACAATCGGCGGCAAAGGTCGTGTCACAACATCTGTCAAGTAATGAAGTACAGTAAGAAAATATAAGCTTCAAGCTTCACAGGCTCGTAAAATGAAAACCCAGATTATTTACTAATTTGGCCCCTGGATATTGTAATTCTGTATGATGAATGTGTTGGTTCATTGAATATTCTTTATGTTATCCTTCAAGAAACGCTAAGTGAGGAGACACGACTTTTGCCGCCGACTGTACAGTACAGTAAGAAGAGCTATAGCTGGCTGGCTGGCTGTGGGAAAGTGCGTATTTTATCAATGATGTCCATAAATATTCGAAGTACGAAACATATACAACTACTCTGAATGCTTGTTTTTATATGTCAATGTTGTCCCTTCTTTAGAATTGAATTTATAGAGGAGAAAACAATCTGGAATGTTACCCCTTTATTCCCTCATCCCACAGTGAGATAGCTAAAGGAGGTGATGAAGCCATGGTTGTGTTTGATGGAGCGTCAGTACCATTTACCCAGAGGGCTGGAGCTATTCCATTATACAGGGAGAAGAGGAAGCAATCAGGACTGTGGAGTGAGGCTCAAGCCACTTGTCGTGTGCTTCTACTTGATTTTTCTTATGGCAACATTGTGGCTGGAAGCAGGTACTCTATATAGGAAAGTATTACAGGCAGTCTCAAAAACAGAATACGATAACATCAGCCAGTTTTCTGCAAATATTACTACATAATTCCTACTTTTAACTGATAATATTTGGTTCACCAAATTGCATTATGACATAATTCAGTCATGTTCATAATGTCTCGTTTACATTATTCCAATTTATCATACATATTTTTGAGTCAAAGAATGGTCTTTGTCCACTGAAACACATCCAGTATTTGATTCCCTTGATCAGAGCTCAGCTGAAAATATTTATTTACTGACATCTCAGTCAATCAATTTTCACCTTTCCTACATCCACGAAGCTGTTCCAGAACAGCAACACACTTGATGTGGTAGGAATTCACAGGAAAATTGTAATGAAAATCGTGAAAATCGCAGCTTTTACTCACACATGCACATATATCTATTTATCTATTAATTTATGTAACTATTCGTCTCTCTTTATATATAATTATATACCCCCAACTTTAGAGTAAGTAAGATAACTTGTCCTAATCAACCGCCTGAGAACCGGTAACGAATGTTTATATAAAGGCACCTTTCCCAACTCACAGATAGCCTATATATATATTATTATTATTAGACCGCAGCGGGAAAATGACGTGACACATAATAATTAGGAAATTTATTAATAACATGAAATAATTTTACCATAAACATAAAAGTGAACTTCAGAGAAAAAAATATTATTCATACAAGAAAATTATGAACAAAAGCAAAACTCAATAAATTACTAGTTACACAATGGAATGATCAAATAAATGTAATTATGAAAAAGAACTCCAGAGAAAGAATACTATTTACACCATAAATTATAACAAAAGCAAGGTTTAATAAATATATACTCTTACACTGAAAATTTCTCTGATTACGCACTATGGACAGAGTAACATTTACTGGCTTCACTGATACGAGAATTAACGAAAGAAAACTCATGAAAATTCACAATATATAAGATCACCAAACTAATGATAAATAACACAAGCACGGGAACAGCAGGAATATATCCAAGCTCGCTTTTGTGGGGCAGAGATGATAATATAAACTTAATATTACTCTGAATTTTACCTGAAACTACCTGTCCCCACATGAAACTTTAAGCTCCTATCCAGCGTTACAAGAAATCTTTACAGACTGGATTCATATAATATATTCAACAAAGCTTTTTGAGTTATCGTGCACTGTATTTAGGCTTTCTTACGCTATTTAGTTGTATCAGCATAGCTCAATTGAGAACTATTTACAGCTAGGGTGTTAACTACATGGGAAATAAATTACTGTAATATGGTTATTCCTCCGTATTTATTCATAGAACGAACCATAATTATTATTCACAGTATACTTGAGTGGGCTGCATTATGGACACAGCCTGATACGCAGTTGGTGGTTATAGGTGATCGTGCTGGTGTGACTGTTTTGTTACTCCACCCAACACTTCGCAATACACGCAATGCACTCTACGTTACCAAGCAAATACCCAGGAAACATGACTCTAAGAGAGGTATTCCAAGTGTAATACAAAATCTTTTCTCTAATGTTACTGAAATATCGCCATTTCATTTTTTTTTTTTTTTTTTGATAGGTCGTCCACAGATTAGTTATGGTAATATGTAGAAAACTTATACCGGCACTGTGCAATACCATTGTGTTTCGAGTTTGTTATTATCCAAGTGATGGTGTATGTAGCCAAGGAATAGTTCATCTGTACATTCCGATAAGGAGTCTGTGCATAAGCCTCGGATCAGTACTGCACTCCTTCAGTAGCTATTATTAAAGACTAACAAGGGTACAACGATTTTTTATCTTTTCGAAACATTAATGTATGCCCCTTTGTGATTTCCTGATGTCAATATAGTTAAAAAAGAATCATGTAATATTCAAATTTGCTTGCATAGGGATCTGATAGAAGTTACATTAATTAAGAACAAGATTAAAATGGGATAACAGGAGTTATTGTCTGTCTAGTAGGAAGATTAGGACTTAAATGTTATAAACCCGCACACTTTCCTCATATATGTGGTAAATTTAGTAGGAAAAGACTTAAATCATGTCCAATATCGTTCGAGATTCCTAGAAGCATTTCATTTGAAGAAGCATAAGTTGTAGTAAAGGGGAAAGATGAATGAAGAAAAAGAGTTCCCGAGTTGACCATTTTGTATATGAATGACTGAGAGAATCGGTTAACTCTTGCATTGACTGTGAGGGTGGCTTGCAATAAGTCCGATTGTAATCTTCGAGGTATTTTTTAACGCTATATAACACGTTTTTAATTATACTAGTGATACTTGGATAATGCGATATTGAATATTAGATTCTGCCAAATAATATAATAATATCTTGTCGTTGTATTTAACCATGATTCAGTTAAGCCTATTATATACTGTAGTTATTATAATCACAGTTATAATTATACTTATAATAGAATCAATGATCAACGTGGAATTTTAGGAATCTAAACGTGATGGAGAAAATATCGTTTTGTTATATTTCTTGAAAGTATTATTTATTTTTCGAAGTATCTACATACGCCTAATAACTCTGATGTTGCTGATTATTTATAACAAAAGATGCGTTTGTAATACCTGACAGAGGGTGTGGATGTGGAGGTGTGGCGGCGTTGTGGGTACTGCGAGGGAGGAGAGGCTGGAGTAGAGAGGTTGGGCATATGGAACGAGACCAAGCTAGGCAAACCTGGACACTCGTCACTCTTCAGAGGTAAAATAAGTCATCTTCATCCTCTTCTAAATTTGTGGCCGCAGCGATGATGTGAGCAGTACTTTACGGATTGAATGTCACTTCTGATCCAAAATGCTCCCTTTCAATGTTTCAACTGTCTCTCCTATCCATTCAATTTCCACTGTCCCTTCTTTCTACAAGGTCTTTCTTTCATCATCTTATCCCCTGTGAAAGTCTCAGTAAAGTTGCTATTCTTATTCCCCCTATTTTTATGTGCAATCTATTCAATATATATATATATATATATATATATATATATATATATATATATATATATATATATATATATATATATATATATATATATATATATATATATATATATATATATATATATATATATATATATATATATATATATATATATATATATATATTCTTCTATATCACCTGAGTATTTATGGCTAATGTTATCTATATTTCAGATATGACATACGTGAACCTGTAGCCCTTGTGTAGGCTAGGAATAGGTGGAAAGGTAGCTGATTGGTGGAAAGGGTAATGTCAGGTAGGTCATTCAGTCATTGGCTGGTTATAGTGTAACGTCATCAACTTGGTCTTTCGCTGTGGTGGAGGAAGGACCTCTTCATGCTAGGGAGTGCCTGCAGATTGAGTGTTTGTGCAATAAGGCTCGGGGCATGTTCTTTAATGAACAGGGTCTCTATAATCGACAATCTCCGGAAGTCTTGGTTGGATGCCAATATTTCGGGATTTTCTACTATTGTTTAACTCTTTAGCGTGGCTTAATGGGCGTTTTTGTGGTGTTTTTTAGGGGCACCTGATGATAGGTGATAAGAGTCTTTACGTGTAAGCATCATTGTTGTCATGCCTATAGAAGCGGAAGGTTGGGTTGCACAGTCCCCAAATTTGTAAGGATACTTATATATCATATGGGATTTTTGGAGCATATCGTTGGTCTGTCTTGTGCTGTTTTTGAGCCGAAGGTTCGATGTCTTGGAGTTTTTATAGTAGATGGTTAAATTGATCCTGGTGTTAGGCTCACTCGGTTTTATGTTACTCTTATCAATTTGTTTCATAACTCGTGTGTGCATCTGTGTTTGTATGTGGAACTATGTATGCTTTTGTATTTCACTGTATTTCCTACTTCGTGAGACTGTTGATTAATTTTTTCTGCACATAGTGTGAACGGTGACTGATAATATTGGTGTATTTATTTACTTCACATGTCACTATGCAAGATACTTGCACTTGTTGCGATAAAAGTCATCCCGCCATGATCACGTTGATTATTATATACTTTATACATCCCTCCTTGATGTCCAATCTAGCCCTTATCACGTGAATACTACTTGATACCTTTATTATTTATTATTATACAAAATGAGGGCTAAGGGCTGCCAGACCGCTTGTTGCACTTACATGTGAGATTAAGTAATGGGAGAAGTCCCAAATCATGTCCAATTTCGTTCAAGATGCCAAGGAACATTAAGATTGAAGAAGTACAGCTCCGGACAGATCAAGGGTCCACACTTCTTCCACCAGCGACTTGGTTTGGGCCTCGTTGGATCTGGCAACAGTTGCAGGTGGAGGGAGGGGGGATGTTAGTGGGAGAGGACGAGAGAAATGTGGGCGGAGCTATATAGGAAGTAATGTGGGAGGGTAACGAATAATCAGGTAGATGGGACGTGCGTCAATAGGAATGAATGAAGCATACACTGTGAACAGTATCGAATCACCAATAGTTTAAAGCAGGAATCTTCAAACTTTTTCAGTCGTGACCCAGTTTTTACTATGACATCATTCTCGCGACCCATACAGAAAGATCTTTTACAAGTGACCAGAATTATTAACCTAAGAAAATACAAGGCCAGAAACTGAAACGCAATAATTATGATAAAAAGGCATTCTAACCAGAATTATAAACAGAATTAAAAACACTGCCTCACCTACCCCTCCCTCTCTCTCTCTCATTCTCTCTCAAGAAGGCTAATATTTGTGCAATGATTTTGTTTTATTGATAATTAAATACATGAATATTCGATTATAAAAATATGTTTGGTGGATTCATGTATGAACTTCATATTTATTTTATTGTCACGAACATTATTATTCTATTTTATTCATGTATTTATTTTTGTGAGCCTGCGACCCAGTATGAAGGAATTCGGGACCCGTAGTTTGAAGAATCCGGGTTTAAAGAAGTGCATACTGCATTAACGCTGGTGGATATAGGAGAGAAGAAATGTGATGATTTAAGGCGAGGGTGAGGGGGAAGAGGGTAAGACAAATGAAGGTGATTAGTTAAAAAGTAATAACTAACAAATATAATGAGAGTATCTGTTACATTATATCCTTTAAATAAAGGCACTGTCTTTTGTTCACCATCGCAGTGGGATAGACTACTGATTATTATCCTTTGGATATTAGACAGCTATCCCTGTATTCCTTTTATCCCTCGTGCTTGCCCCGTAGGGGGGTATTGCCTGTTATGATGTGGGCAATACTTTAAGGGTTTTGGCTCCATTTCAGCCCCAGCCACTAGCTTTCAGTTCTTCAACTGTCCCTCCTTTCTTCCTATTTCCTTCTTGCTTGCTGTCACACCTTTCTATCACCTTTTCCTGGTGCTATATGACCTCGCTGTTGCGCCACCTAATATCAATCAATCAAATCCCTCGTGCTTGTAGTCCACCCTATTTATCACCTTCTCTCAAGCCCAGCTGTTTTTTTTTTTTTTCGGCAGAAGACGGTTTAATTTTCTAACTTTTTTAATAATCATATTTGTCAACAAATTCATTAAGCTATTTACCAGGATTTTTTCTTCTAAATATGCATTTCCTTAAAAATAATCGATGTTAAACTTAAATATGCGCCGCTATATGGCGTTTTCAATAAACTTGGTCTAATTTTATGCATAGGCTATATATATTATAGTATCTCTCAAGAAACTGGCAACCATACACATCCTCCCTACTGTCTTATCCCTCTCTCGCTTGCCCTTCCCTCCTTTCTTACCGTTTATCTTTTAATTCTCATATTTTTAACCATGTCATTTATTTAAAGGATATAATGTAACAGATATTCTAATTATATTTGTTAGTTATTACTTTTTAACTAATCACCTTCATTTGTCTTACCCTCTTCCCCCTCACCCTCGCCTCAAATCATCACATTTCTTCTCTCCTATATCCACCAACGTCTATAAACCCGGGTTCTTCAAACTACGGGGGTTCCGAATTCCTCCAAACTGGGTTGCAGGTTCACAAAAATAAATACATGAATAAAATAGAATAATAATGTTCGTGACAATAAAATAAATATGAAGTTCAGACATGAATACACCTAACATATTTCTATAATCGAATATTCATGTATTTAATTATCAATAAAACAAAATCATTGCACAAATATTAGCCCTCTTGAGAGAGAGAGAGAGAGAGAGAGAGAGAGAGAGAGAGAGAGGGAGGGGTAGGTGAGGCAGTGTTTATAATTCTTGTTGTAATTCTGGTTAGGATGCCTTTTTATCATAATTATTGCGTTTCAGTTTCTGGCCTTGTATTTTCTTAGGTTGATAATTCTGGTCATTTGTAAAAGATCTTTCTGTATGGGTCGCAAGAATGATGTCATAGTAAAAACTGGGTCACGACTGAAAAAGTTTGAAGATTCCTGCTTTAAACTATTGGTGGTTCGATTCCGTTCACAGTGTATGATTCATTCATTCCTCCTGACACACGTCTCATCTACCTGATTATTCGTTACCCTCCCACATTACCTCCTTTATAGCCCCACATACATTTCTCTCCTCCTCTCCCACTAACACCCCCCCTCCCTCCACCTGCAACTGTTACCAGATCCGACGAGGCCCAAACCAAGTAGCTGGTGGAAGAAGTGTGGACCCTTGATCTGTCCGGAGCTGTACATGTCGTAGTAAGGGGGAGGGGAGGTCGAGTGTTCCAGAGTTGACCAATTTTATACATGTGAGAATGAGAGTGCAAGTTATCTCTTGCAATAGGGAGTTAAACAGAATAGGGATGAGATTGAGAAGCTTGGCTAGTGTTGTAGGCTCTCATGAAGGGAGGGTGCATACACTGAGAGAGTTCAGAAGGGCAATGTCCAGTGGATTAACGATATAACAGAGAGTGATGCAACTTTGCACCAAAGAGAGTGTGATTCTGTAGTGATTTCGTAAGATGAGAAGAAATTTTGAAATAGAATGCCTTTGATTCCACCATACATGTACTGTACATACGGGAACCGTACACTATACATAGGGGGATGAGTCCCCTGTTCAAAGACAACAGCTGCAGGGAGTGAAGTATTCTCGGAATCTACATTGAGCACCTAACTTCTCTGAAACAGTTTTAGCTAGAGAGTTAACATGATCTCTCCAAGAGAAATTGTGAGAGAAAGAGACACCAAGGATTTCGAGAGAACAGGAAAGATTAAATTACAGTATCGTTGAAGAAGAGGAAATAGTCGCTTGGAAAAGTAGTTTCAGTTGAAAGATAAAGGAAGTGTATTTAGAAAGCACTGAAATCCACGAGGTTTTCTTTGCCTCAATCAGATAAAAGAGATATGTCAGAAGTCAAGGGTGCCAGTGCATCATCATGTGATGTGGAGGGGAGCTGCTGGAATGGTTGTGGATTCTTCGGCATAAAATTGGATAGGGGATGGAGTACTGCTCGGAAGGTCATTGATAAAAAGGAGAAGGAGAGTAGATAATAGGACAGAACTCTGAGGAACACCACCGTTGGTAGTCTCGATTGAAGGACAATTGCTGTTTACACTATCAACTATATTGTAAATCAACCAGTATAGCTGCAGCATATAGCTGCCAGTATAAAACAACCAACAGTGGAGAAATTTATTGGGAAGGGTAGGAAGTTCCATGCTGCCTTCATGGAGTTGAAGGCATACGATAGGGTTGATAGAAGAGCTATGACAGAAGTGTTGAGGATTTCTGGTGTTGGAGGGTGTTTGTTGAAAGGCAATGAGGCCTTTTATGCAGAGGCAACAGCATGTGTGCGGGTCTAGTGTGATCTAAGTGAGAATTTTAATATTAGTATATTAGTATATTAGACAGGGGTGTATCCTGTCACCATGGCTGTTCAATATATATATGGATAGTTGTATGAGAGAGATGAATAATTGATTAATTAATTAGTAGATGCCACTAGGCATCTGGCGGCGCAACAGGAAGGGTCATATACCGCCTAACATGATATTAAAATCTAAGGATTTTAAAATATGGCCCCTTACATCACCAAAAAAATACATGCACACACCAGCCTGGCTTCGTTATTCCGAAAGGGAGAAGCACATGATTAAAACAACATATAAAAAAGAAAGATTTTTTTTTAAACTAAAATAACCTGATTAACTTAAGTAAAATTTATACAGGAATCAAAATTTAAAACATTAAACTCCCCAGGCACCTGAGAGAGACTGTAAGAGCAGTCCCCCTCCCGGTACTCAGAGACGTGCCTACGGCTAAGGTCACCAAGGCTGGGACACTCCACAAGAAGAGGCAGCACTGTCAAAGGGACCAGACAATCATCACAGTAGGGAAGGGGTGCCCGCTCCATTAAAAATCCAATGTGGAGACAGGCAATAGCTGTCTCCCACCGGTGGGACAGGCCACTGTGGCTCCACAAACCCAAGCGCTGGCAGATGCAACTAAGCTTGTTAGCCCAGACGGCATCCCATCTTTCCTGCAAGCAGGATAGAAGAGCAGAATCTATGTAGGGTCGAAGGTCCACTGCAGGTATGGGATGACGCCTAGCAGAAGGCTGAGAACTGGAGGCCGCAGCCTTAGCCAGGGGCGTCAGCCCGCTCATTCCCATCGACACTCACATGGGCCGGGACCCAACAAAATGTGACTCTGCGGCCATGCCGTCCCAGGAGGACAAGTCACTCGAGAGTAGCCAACATCAGGGAATAGGAAGAGTTAAAATTGCCCAAGGCCTGCAAGGCACTACAGGAATCGCTAAAATAGTAAAAGAAAGCTGCGGGAGAGTCACTTGTAGGGCATATAAAATATCCGAAAGCTTGGCAGTAAAAATGGACATGACAGAAAGGAGCCTGCTGCCACGACAAAATTCGGGAAAGACAGCCCCAAAACCAACTCCAGCATCAGGCTTTGACCCATCAGTGTACACAGGGAGGGACTCCCTGTGAAAGGAGGTATGCTCTAAAAAGAGGGAGAAAGCCACTTTAGAAGGAAGAGATTCCTTCTTGTCTGAAAAGGAGATGCAGATGAAAACTTTTGGAAGAAGCCATGGAGCCACCCTGTGGACCCGCACAGGACAAATCTGGAAGTCATAATGCCCATCTCCTCCATAGCCTTCCTGACCCGGTAGCCAAAGGGCCATGGTGTGCGATGATGTGATAGGAAGTACTTAGACATGATATCAGATGACACCGCCAAGCAGGGAAGGGAGTCAGGAATTTGATGTAATTGATGCTAACAACGAACCATCAAGGACTGGCAACAGAGATCAAGAGGTGGCTCATTAGCGTTCACCAGGAGACTGAGGATTGGTGATGACTTGAAAGCTCCGGTTGCTAGACCAGAGCGTCGGTAGTGGAACGTTGTTTACGAAAGCCAGACTGGGACAGAAACAGAAAACCACCCCGTTCCAGGAAGTATACCAGTCTGACCTTCACCATCTTCTCTATTAGTTTACTACCCCCCCAACGGGAACCGCCTTGACGTGGTGGGGGGGCTTGCGTGTCTCTGAGACCTGGCGAGCTAGACTAGAGGGGGCTCCGGCCCCTGCTCTGCCCCGATTTCGGGGAGAGAGGGCTTCCCATGATAGTGAGGTCGCCAGTGAGAGACCAGACTAAATGGTTCCCATGCAATAGGCTGCCAGTACTAGCCAACAGCGCTGCCCTCCGGTGGGACTGCCCTCTAGGGGCCGTCCTTTGTTGGATGGTTGGGTGTCTGGGCCGGGAGATGTTGAGGAAGGGGGTCTCAGCACCGTCGTGGGCAAACTTTCGAGCCATTAGGGCTGCTTTTTAAAACGAGTGGCCCCGTGGGGGAAGAGGTACCCGCTCATGGCGACCAGCGCTCGGTTCCCACATCTGCCCGGTAGGTAGTAGCTCTTGGCTCCTGGGGCCAAAAACAACAAATCAATGATATATGGATACAGAAAAGCCTCAATCTCTTCCTCAAGCGGTGGTCGACCAGGCCCTCGAGACGTCACTCTCTGGTCGTGGTAATATGCAGAAAGCTGCAAATAAGAGTAGACCTAGCAGGTCGGGTGTTGTGTCGAAGAACCCTGTTAGCGATCTGGACACGTTAATGTTAACGAATGTACTTGCATCCTTTTCCTATGGCGCTATCCACTCCATTTTTAAGTGCTTTGGAGTAGTCCTTCGAATCCGAATCACATAGGACAGTGATTGTAGGTCTAATCGGTGCTATATTACTTTCAATACAAATGCTGCTGCCAAAGCAGCATTTGAGGCAAAAGATTCTCTGACGGTGGGGGATACTCATTGTAAAACTCAGATGATGCGGTCCATCAATGTAGTTGACAGTGACAATGATTACTGCCCTAATATATTTGATGACTCTGTAGAGCATGTCCCAAAGGAACGTCGGGTTCCTACACCCTTTTGGTTTGTGGCTTACTACAGGGAGGGACGTGGTAACCTTATCCATGCTTCCCGGTATTTTGAGAAAGAAATTGGATTATTACCAATGGGCCACATAAAGAAATATGGTAAGGGAGTTTTAATCAGAGCCAAAGATCTTACACAGGCCATGATGCTCCTCAATCTCCCCTGTCCTTCTGATAGCATGTTTGAATCTATTAAACCACATCGAACATTTAATTATAGCAAGGGGCGTATATATAATGAGGACCTGTATGAATTCTCTGAAGAGGACATTCTCGCTATGTGCCCAGACAGTGTCCAACGAGTAACGAAGATGAAAGGCAGTAAAAATATGATCATCCTCACTTTCTATGGCTCGCATATCCCAGATCGCATTAACACTAACCCCACCTCATTTGAGGTGAAGCCTTTTGTTGAGCGTCCCCTACAGTGTTTCTGTTGTTATGAGTTTGGTCATGGGAAAAGGAACTGCAACAACCGTTCCCGGTGTGGTAATTGTTCTGCTCTTGACTCACATCTTACTTCTGAGTGTCGGTCAGAGAGTTACTGCTTTTACTGCAGAGATTCTCACCCCTTGCGTTCTCGCCAATGTAAGATGTACCTACTTGAGCAGGATATCCTCCACTTGGCTAATACTCAATTCATTAGCATAGGTAGTGCCAGACGGCAACTCAACTTCAGGCGACAGAAGGATGGTGGTGTGAAGACATATACCTCCTCCCTTCGCCCTAAATTGGTTGCAGCACCCTCTCAACCCTCTCAAAAGGCAGCTGCTTCTTGCTCTAGTGAGAACGTTTCTAAGGTTACTCTACATAATAGTTTCTCTGTCTTGGAAACTTTATCAGACACTCATTCTGGTAACCCTTCAACTGATGACAATTCTCAGACTTTAGCTAAAGGTGTCCATGTGGTAGAGGTTCACGTTGCCACACGCTCTCCAAAAAGGAAACTTAAGTCACCTAAACTGCCACAGAGACGCCTTCGTGGTTCCTCTGAGGCACTTGATTCTATAGATGTTCCACCTTGTGAGGCAACCATCTCTGTGGACTCATCCATAGTTTCCTCTCAATTTCACCAGAAGCGTTCTCGTGGCTCTGATGAATCTCTTGATTCAACAGAAGTTCCTCCTCGCAAGCTTCCTTCGGGATCATCAGAGGGGCGTGAAGTTAATGTGGATGCCACGGATGTTGTGACTTCAAAATATTCACTTTCTCTTCCGCTTGAGCAGCGGAGTGATTCTACCACCTGTATTATGGAAGTTGATGTATCTGCCTGTGTCAGTGATACCACTGCTGTACAGGACAGAACCAATGTAATTGTTTCAAAGAATATCCCATCTCATATACCTTCATCTTCTTCTAACATATCAGATGCTTCAGGGACTCGTCTACGGGTCCCAATTACTGCCCCAAGTACTACTCCTCGGGTTCGCTCTTCTTCTAGTGGCCCAGGATTAGACAAATCTTATTGTTTGAATAAACCCTCAGGTCGAGGTGGTAGTGGGAAGTACTAAAGTAACACCGTTCAAGGTCCTTCAGTGGAATTGCCGTGGCTTGCGTGCTTCTTGGGAGGAACTGCGCGTTCTTCTCTCTAGCTTCTCTCCTGCATGTGTTTCTCTCCAAGAGACAATGCTTGGGGACTACATTCCTGCCAGTCCTCCAGCATACTCAGCATTTTATTCCAATTCATTTGAAGGGCAGGGTCATCATGGTGGCTCTGCCATCCTAGTTCGCCGAGATATTCCATGCACGAGCCTGGAGCTTGACACTCCGCTCCAGGCTGTTGCAGTTAAGGTTTTTATGGACCGCCCGTACACTGTATGCAGTCTATACCTTCCTCCCAGTGTTACAGTTGAGAGGGGTGATCTCAACCATCTTGTACGGGACCTTCCATCTCCCTTTATTTTATTGGGTGATTTTAATGGTCGTCATCCTCTGTGGGGTGACAGTTCGGTCAACCCCAGGGGTGTTTTATTGGCTTCTTTTATTGAGGATGAGGGATTAGGGGTTTTAAATACGGGAGATGTGACACATTTTAATAGCCCTACTGGGACTTTTACCACCATTGACATTTCCCTTTGCTCACCCAGTGCTCTGTTGGATTTTACTTGGAGAGTGTTGCCTGACTTATATGGCAGTGACCATTTCCCTATACTTTTAGAAGGTAACAGGTATGAACCACAGTCTCGTCTTCCTAGGTGGAAATTAGAGAAGGCTGACTGGCAGTTTTTTAGAGAGCTAACTTCTTCGGTCTCTTCTGTAGCCGATTTCGGTAGCTCTGACGAGGCTGTAACATATTTCACTGATATGCTCCACTCTGCTGCTCTCAACTCTATTCCTAGAACTTCTGGCTACTTTCCCAAACGTCCTGTTTCTTGGTGGTCACCAGTCTGCACCACTGCTGTGCGGGAGAAGCGCGCTGCTTTGTCTCGCCTTCGTCTCAATCATGGGGACCCAACTTTTAGAGGACTTCCGACGGGCAAGGGCTCGGGCTAGACGAGTTTTAAAAGAGGCCCGACGTGCATCTTGGAAGGCCTATGTGTCTTCAATTAATACTAAAACTCCACTCACCCAAGTGTTCAGGAGAGTCCGTAAGATGGCGGGGAAGTTTTCTCCTAGTTCTCCACCTGTACTTAAGGTCAATGGAATTAAGATCATGGATGGTTTGACAGTGGCCAATACCATGGCGGAGGCTTTTGCAAAGGTCTCCAGCCGTGACTCTCGACCTCTGGCTGTCAGGCATGAGTTAAGAGCCAAGGAGCGTACAGTCCTGAATTTCACAGGGAACGAGAATGAAAGTTATAACCATATATTCACCCTGAGAGACCTGCATTCTGCTCTCTCTCTCTGCGGCGACACTTCTCCTGGGCCAGACAACATCCCATATGCAATGTTACGACACTTGGGTGAGGAAGCGATCTCATTTCTTTTAGCTGTATATAACAGAATCTGGCTGGGGGGTGTCTTCCCTTCTGGGTGGAGGGTTGCTACCATCCTTCCTTTTCTCATGCCGGGCAAGGACTCTGGTGTTGCCCTCAATTATCGACCAATTGCCTTGACCTCCTGTGTCTGTAAACTATTTGAAAAGATGGTGAATGTCAAACTGACTCGAATACTTCTTGGAACGGGGTGATTTTCTGTCTCCGTCCCAGTCTGGATTTCGTAAATACCGTTCCACTACAGATGCTCTGGTCAGGTTGGAAGCTGCTGCATGTGAGGCTTTTGCACGACATCAACACCTTGTCTGTGTATTCTTTGATTTAGAGAAAGCCTATGACACTACATGGCAATATGGCATCCTGCAGCAACTCCATATATATGGCCTGCGGGGTCGCCTTCCACGCTTTCTAAAGGAATTTCTCAGTGGTCGCAGTTTTTCTGTGAGGGTTGGTACAACCCACTCAGCATCTGTTCCACAGGAGGAGAGCATCCCCCAGGGAAGCGTCCTCAGTGTCACATTGTTTGCTGTAGCAATTAATGCCATTGCCTCATCCCTTCCAGACGGTATAGCTAACTCGATGTACGTTGACGACCTAGCAGTCTGGTTTGCTGCTTCCCGTATGTCAGTGGCGGAGCGGCGCATGCAGCTTGCCCTTGACAGGGTGTCACGTTGGACTGATTCTCATGGGTTTCGATTTTCTCCTTCCAAGACAGTTGCTATGCACTTCTGCCGCATCCGAGGAATCCACCCTGATCCGGACTTATTCATGTATGGTCATCGGATACGATGTGTCGAGGAGACTCGCTTTTTGGGTCTCCTTTTTGACAAACGTTTGACTTGGGTTCCTCACTTACGTACACTTAAGGTCTCTTGCCTCAAGGCTCTTAACCTGTTGAGGGTCCTGAGCCATACATCCTGGGGGGCTGATCGGGCCACCCTCCTCCGCCTATACCATGTTCTTATTAGATCAAAACTCGACTATGGGTGTGAGGTGTACTCTTCTGCCACCGATGCCCGTCTCAGAGTTTTAGACCCTGTTCATTATGCTGGAGTACGTCTGGCGACCGGAGCCTTTAGGTCGTCCCCAATCCCCAGTCTCCTGGTGGACGCTAATGAGCCACCTCTTGATCTCCGTCGTCAGTCCTTGATGGTTCGTTGTTGGCATCGATTACATCGACTTCCTGACTCCCTACCTTGCTTGGCGGTGTCATCTGATATCATGTCTCAGTACTACCTTTTACATTCTCGTGCACCATGGCCCTTTGGCTTCCGGGTCAGGAAGGCTATGGAGGAGATGGGCATAGATGACTACCAGATTTGTCCTGTGAGGGTCCCCAGGGTGGCTCCATGGCTTCTTTCAGAAGTTTTCCCCTGCACCTGCTTTACAGACAAGAAGGAATCTCTTCCTCCTCCAGTGGCTCGTTCCCTCTTTTTAGAACATGCCTTCACTCACAGGGAGTCCCTTCCTGTGTACACTGATGGGTCAAAGTCTGATGCTGGAGTTGGCTTTGGAGTTGTCTTTCCTGACTTTTGCCGTGGAGGCAGGCTCCCTTCTGTCATGTCCATTTTTACTGCTGAGCTCTCGGCCATTTTATATGCCCTCCAAGTGATTTTTACTCTCCCTCAGCCTTCGTTTACTATTTTTAGCGATTCCTGTAGTGCCTTGCAGGCCTTGTGCAATTTTAACTCTTCCCATCCCCTGGTGTTGGCCATTCTTGAGTGGCTTGTCCTCCTGGGTCGTCGTGGCTGGAAAGTCACTTTTTGTTGGGTCCCGGCCCATGTGGGTGTTGATGGGAATGAGCGGGCTGACGCCCTGGCTAAGGCTGTGGTCTCCAATTCCCGGCCTCCTGCCAGGCGTCATCCTGTTCCTACATAGATGCTACCGTTCGTTCCTGCTGGCAGGACAGATGGGACGCCGTCGGGGCTAACAAGCTCCGCGACATCCGCCAGCGTCTTGGTTTGTGGAGCTACAGTGGCCTGTCCCGCCAGTGGGAGACAGTTCTTGTCCGTCTCCGCATTGGCCACACATTATTGACTCATGGCTTTTTAATGGAGAGGGCTCACCCTCCCTACTGTGATGATTGTCTTGTCCCTTTGACAGTGCGGCATCTTATTGTCGAGTGTCCCAGCCTTGGGGACCTTCGTCGTAGGCACCTCTCCGAGTACCGGAAGGTTGACGGTTCTTACAGTCTCTCCCAGGTGCTCGGGGAGGAGGCTTGTAGTGTGGGACGGAACACCCTCTCCTATGTGGAGGAGGCTGGCCTCCTCCAAAAGTTGTGAATTTTATTATATTTATGGCTTTTTAGATAGTTCAATGTTTTCTTATCTTTTATATATTTTACTTGAATTAGTCAGGTTTGTTTTTTTAGTATAAATGTGCCTTTTAGTTTGTATGTTCTTTTATTCATGCTGCCTATCCCTTTCGGGGTGGAGAAGTCTGTTTAGTTTGTGTAAATATTTTATTAATGATGTAGATGACTACTTTGTGTTGGGCGGTATATGACCATAGCTGTTGCGCCGCCAAATGCCTCATGGCATTTCTAAATCAATCAATCAATCAATCTATTAGTTTACAGAGACAGGAGGTCAAGGCAATAGGTTTGTAATTGAGGACAACTCTAGAGTGCTTGCCTGACTTGGGGTAAGGAAGGAAGTTAGCATCGATCCACCCAGAAGAGAAGACAGCCTCATGCCAGATTCTGTTATATAAAGCAAGAAGAAATTAGATTGCCTCCTCACCTTTTGTCACAACATTGCATATGGGCTGTTAATTGGCCTAGGAAAAGTGTCACCACACAGAGAGAGAGCAGAGTGCAGGTCTTTCAGGATAAATATATGGTTATAACTTTCATTCTTGATCCCTGAGAAATTCAGGACAGTGCTCCTGGGCTCCCAACTCATGGCTAACAGCCAGAGGTTGAGAGTCACGCCTGGAGACTCTTGCAAATGCCTCTACCATGGTGTTAGCCACTGATAAACCATCCATGCTCTTAATTCCATTGACCATAAGAATAGGTGGAGGACTAGGAGAAAACTTCCCCGCCATCTTATGGACTCTCCTGAACACTTGAGTGAGTGGGATTTTAGTATTAATTGAAGACACATAGGCCTTCCAAGATGCACGTCATGTCTCTTTTAAAATTCGTCTAGCCCGAGCCCTTGCCTGTCGGAAGTCCTCTTTAAAATTTGGGTACCCACGATTGCAACGAAGGCAAGCAAAAGCAGGTCGCTTCACCAGCACAGCAGTGGCGCAGGCTGGTGACCACCAAGGGACATGATGTTTGGGATAGTGGCAAGAAGTAGTAGGGATAGAGCTGAGAGTAGCAGAGTGGAGCATATCAGTGAAATATGTTACAGCCTCGTCAGAGCTACCAAAATCTGCTACAGAAGAGACCGAAGAAGTTAGCTCTCTAAAAAACTGCCAGTCTGCCTTCTCTAATCTTTACCTCCCAGTGTGGTAATTATTCTGCTCTTGACTCGCATCTTTCTTCCGAGTGTCAGTCAGAGAGTTACTGCTTTTGCTGCAGGGATGCTCACCCCTTACGTTCTCGCCAATGTTAGATGTACCACCTTGAGTAAGATATCCTCCACTTGGCTAAAACCCAAATCATCAGTATTGGTAGTACCAGGCGGCAACTCAACTTCAGGCAACAGAAGGATGGTGGTGCAAAGACATATGTCTCCTCCCTTCACCCTAAATCGTTTGCAGCACCCTCTTAACTCTCTCAAGAAGCGGCTGCTTTTTGCTCTAGCGAGAGCGTTTCTAAGGTTTCACTACATAATAGTTTCTCTGTCTTGGAAACTATATCAGACACTCATTCTGGTGACCCTTCAACTAAGGACAATTCTCAGACTTTAGCTAAAGGTGTTTATGTGGTAGAGGTTCACGCTGCCACACGTTCTCCAAAAAGGAAACTTAAGTCACCTAAACTGCCACAGAGACGCCTTCGTTGTTCCTTGACTCCATAGATGTTTCTCCTTACAAGGCAACCGTCTCTGTGGACTCATTCATAGTTCCTTCTCAATTTCACCAGAAGCGTTCTCGTGGCTCTGATGAATCTCTTGATTCAACAGATGTTCCCCCTCGCAAGCTTCCTTCGGGATCATCAGAGGGGTGTGAAGTTAATGTGGATGCTTTGGATGTTGTAGCAGTTAAGGTTTTTATTGGCCGCCCGTACACTGTGTGCAGTCTATACCTTCCTCCCAGTGTTACAGTTGAGAGGGGTCATCTTAACCGTCGTGTACGGGACCTTCCCTCTCCCTTTATTTTATTGGGTGATTTTAATGGTCATAATCCTCTGAGGGGTGACAGTTCGGTCAACCCCAGAGGTGTTTTATTGGCTTCTTTTATTGAGGATGAGGGATTAGGGGTTTTAAAGACGAGAGATGTGACTTTTACAACCATTGACATTTCTTTTTGCTCACCCAGTGATCTGTTGGATTTTACTTGGTGAGTGTTACCTGATTTATATGGCAGTGACCATTTCCATAAATCTTAAAAGGTAACAGGTACGAACCACAGTCTCGTCTTCCTAGGTGGAAATTAGAGAAGGCTGACTGGCAGCTTTTTAGAGAACTAACTTCTTCAGTCTCTTTTGTAGCCGATTTTGGTAGCTCTGACGAGGCTGTAATATATTTCACTAATATGCTCCACTCTGCTGCTCTCAATTCTATCCCTAGAACTTCTGGCTACTTTCCCAAACGTCCTGTCCCTTGGTGGTCACCAGTCTACACCACTGCTGTGCGGGAGAAGCGCGCTGCTTTGTCTCGCCTTCGTCGCAATCGTAGAGCCCCAACTCTTTTAGAGGACTCCCGACGGGCAAGGGCTCGGGCTAGACGAGTTTTAAAAGAGGCACGACTTGCATCTTGGAAGGCCTATGTGTCTTCAATTAATACTAAAACTCCACTCACCCAAGTGTTCAGGAGAGTCCGTAAGATGGCGGGGAAGTTTTCTCCTAGTTCTCCACCTGTACTTAAGGTCAATGGAATTAATATCATGGATGATTTGACAGTGGTCAATACCATGGTGGAGGCTTTTGCAAGTGTCTCCAGTCGTGTATCTCGACCTCTGGCTGTCAGGCATGAGTTAAAAGCCAAGGAGCGCACTGTCCTGGATTTCTCAGGGAATGAGAATGAAAGTTATAACCATATATTCACCATGAGAGACCTACATTTTGCTCTCTCTCTCTGCGATGACACTTCTCCTGGGCCAGACAACATCCCATATGCAATGTTGCGACACTTGGGTGAGGAGGCGATCTCATTTCTTTTAGCTCTATATAACAGAATCTGGTTGGAGGGTGTCTTCCCTTCTGGGTGGAGGGTTGCTACCATCCTTCCTTTACTCTAGCCGGGCAAGGACTCTGGTGTTGCCCTCAATTACCGACCAGTTGCCTTGACCTCCTGTCTCTGTAAACTATTTGAGAAGATGGTGAATGTCAGACTGGTATACTTCTTGGAACGGGGTGATTTTCTGTCTCCGTCCCAGTCTGGCTTTCGTAAACACCGTTTCACTACAGATGCTCTGGTCAGGTTTGAAGCCACTGCATGTGAGGCCTTTGTACGACATCAACACCTTGTGTGTGTATTCTTTGAGTTAGAGAAAGCATATGACACTACATGGCAATATGGCATCATGCAGCAACTCCATGTATATGGCCTGCTGGGTTGCCTTCCACGCTTTCTTAAGGAGTTTCTCAGTGGTCGCAGTTTTTTGTGAGGATTGGTACAACCCACTCAGCATCTATTGCACAGGAGGAGGGCGTCCCCCAGGGAAGCGTCCTCAGTGTCACATTGTTTGCAGCAGCAATTAATGCCATTGCCTCATCCCTTCCAGATGGTATAGCCAACTCGATGTACGTTGACGACCTAGCGGTGTGGTTTGTTGTTTCCCGTATGTCAGTGGTGGAGCGGCGCATGCAGCTTGCCCTTGACAGGGTGTCACGTTGGACTGGTTCTCATGGGTTTCGATTTTCTCCTTCCAAGACGGTTGCTATGCACTTCTGCCGCATCCGAGGCGTCCACCCTGATCCGGACTTATTCATGTATGGTCATCGGATACGTTGTGTCGAGGAGACACACTTTTTGGGTCTCCTTTTTGACAAACATTTGACTTGGGTTCCCCACTTTCGTACACTTAAGGTCTCTTGTCTCAAGGCTCTTAACCTGTTGAGGGTCCTGGTCCATACGTCCTGGGGGGCTGATCGGGCCACCCTCCTCCGCCTATACAATGTTCTTATTAGGTCGAAACTCGACTAAGGGTGTGAGGTGTACTCTTCTGCCACCGATGCCCGTCTCAGAGTTTTAGACCCTGTTCATCATGCTGGAGTACGTCTGGCGACCGGACCCTTCAGGTCAGTCCCAATCCCCAGTCTCATTGTATACGCTAATGAGCCACCTCTTGATCTCCGTCCCCAGTCCTTGATGGTTCGTTGTAGGCATCGATTACATTGACTTCTTGACTCCCTTCCCTGCTTGGCGGTGTCATTTGATATCATGTCTCAGTACTACCTTTTACATTCTCGTGCACCATGGCCCTTTGGCTTCCGGGTCAGGAAGGCTATGGAGGAGATGGGCATTGATGACTTCCCAATTTGTCCTGTGAAGGTCCCCAGGGTGGCTCCATGGCTTCTTCCAGAATATTTCCCCTGCACCTGCTTTACAGACAAGAAGGAATCTCTTCCTCCTCCAGTGGCTCGTTCCCTCTTTTTAGAACATGCCTTCAATCACAGGGAGTCCCTCCCCGTGTACACTGATAAGTCAAAGTCTGATGCTGGAGTTGGCTTTGGAGTTGTCTTTCCTTTCTTTTGCCGTGGCAGCAGGCTCCCTTCTGTCATGTCAATTTTTACTGCTGAGCTCTCGACCATTTTATATGCCCTCCAAGTGATTTTTACTCTCCCTCAGCCCCTTCGTTTACTATTTTTAGCGATTCCTGTAGTGCCTTGCAGGCCTTGTGTAATTTTAACTCTTCCCATCCCCTGGTGTTGGCCATTGTTGAGTGGCTTGTCCTCGTGGGTCGTCGTGGCCGCAAAGCCACTTTTTGTTGGGTCCCGGCCCATGTGGGTGTTGATGGGAATGAGTGGGCTGACGCCCTGGCTAAGGCTGCGGTCTCCAATTCCCGGCCTCCTGCCAGGCGTCATCCTGTTCCTGCAGTGGACCTTCGACCCTACATAGATGCTACCGTTCGTTCCTGCTGGCAGGACAGATGGGACACCTTCGGGGCTAACAAGCTCCGCGACATCCGCCAGCACCTTGGTTGGTGGAGCTAGAGTGGCCTGTCACGCCGGTGGGAGACGGCTCTTGTCTGTCTCCGCATTGGCCACACATTATTGACTCATGGCTTTTTAATGGAGAGGGCTCACCCTCCCTACTGTGATGATTGTCTTGTCCCTTTGACAGTGCGGCATCTTATTGTTGAGTGTCCCAGCTTTGGTGACCTTCGTCGTAGGCACCTCTCTGAGTACCAGGAGGGTGACGGTTCTTATAGTCTCTCTCAGATGCTCGGGGAGGAGGCTTGTAGTGTGGGAGGGAACATCCTCTCCTATGTGGAGGAGACTGGCCTTCTCCACAAAATATGATTTTATGATATTTATGGTTTTTAGATGATTTTATGTCGACGGGTTCTTTTATTAATAATGTGCTTTTTAGTTTGTGTGTCTTTTAATTGTGGTGCCTGTCCCTTTCGGGTATTCATGTTTTATTAATTGTGTAGATGACAATTTTATGTTGGGCGGTATATGACCTTGGCTGTTGCACCGCCAGATATTTAGTTGCATCAAAATAAATCAAATCAAATTAAAATCCCAGTGTACACTGATGGGTCAAAGTATGATGCTGGAGTTGGCTTTGGAGTTGTATTTCCTGACTTTTGCCATGGCGGCAGGCTCACTTCTGTCATGTCAATTTTTACTGCTGAGCTCACAGCCATTTTATATGCTCTCCAAGTGATTTTTACTCTCTCTCAGCCTTCGTTTACTATTTCTAGTGATTCCTGTAGTGCCTTGCAGGCCTTGTGCAATTATAACTCTTCCCATCCCCTGGTGTTGGCCATTCTTGAGTGGCTTGTCCTCCTGGGTCGTCGTGGCCGCAAAGTCACTTTTTGTTGAGTCCCGGCCCATGCGAGTGTCGATGGGAATGAGCAGGCTGATGTCATGGCTAAGGCTGCAGTCTCTAATTCTCGGCCTCCTGCCAGGCGTCATCCCGTTCCTGCAGTGGACCTTCGATCCTACATAGATGCTACCGTTCGTTCCTGCTGGTAGGACTGATGGGACGCAGTTGGGGCCAACAAGCTCCGCGACATCGCCTTGGTTTGTGGAGCTACAGTGGCCTGTCCCGCCGGTGGGAGACGGCTCTTGTCTGTCTCCGCATTAGCCACACATTATTGACTCATGGCTTTTTAATGGAAAGGGCTCACCCTCCCTACTGTGATGATTGTCTGGTCCCTTTGACAGTACGACATCTTATTGTCGAGTGTCCCAGCTTTGGGGACCTTCGTCGTAGTCACCTCTCCGAGTACCAGGAGGGTGAAGGTTCTTACAGTCTCTCCCAGGTGCTCGTGTATGAGGCTTGTAATGTGGGAGGGAACACCCTCTCCTATATGGAGGAGCCTGGCCTTCTCCACAAAATATGATTGTATGATATTTATGGTTTTTAGATGATTTTATGTCGACGGGTTCTTTTAGTAATAATGTGCATTTAAGTTTTTGTGTCTTTTAATCATGCTGCCTATTCCTTTCGGGTGTTGATGTTTTATTAATTTTGTAGATGACAATTTTATGTTGGGCGATATATGACCTTATCTTTTGCGCCGCCAGATGCTTAGTTGCATCAAAAATCAATCAATCAATTCAGATTTGTCCTGTGTGGGTCCCCAGGGTGGCTCCATGGCACCTGCTTTTCAGACAAGAAGGAATCTCTTCCTCCTCCAGTGGCTAAGGCTGCAGTCTCCAGTTCTCGACCTCGTGCCAGGCGTTATCCCGTTCCTGCAGTGGACCTTCGACCCAACATAGATGCTGCCATTCGTTCCTGCTGGCAGGACAGATGGGATGCTTTCGGGGCTAACAAGCTTCGCGGGATCCGCCAGCACCTTGGTTTGTGGAGCTACAGCGGCCTGTCCCTCAGGTGGGAGACGGCTCTTGTCCGTCTCCGCATTGGCCACACACTATTCTCTTGGCTTTTTAATGGAGTGGGCTCACCCTCCCTACTGTGATGATTGTCTGGTCCCTCTGACAGTACGGCATCTTATTGTCGAGTGTCCCAACCTTGGGAGCCTTCGTCGTAGTACTGGGTGGGTGACGGTTCTTACAGTCTCTCCCAGGTCCTCGAAGAGGAGGCTTGTGGCGTGGGAATGGAACACCCTCTCCTATGTGGAGGAGGCTGGCCTCCTCCACAAATTGTGAATTTTATTATATTTATGGCTATTCATTATTAGGTAGGTAAAGTATAATGTTTCTTTTGTTTATATTTTAATTCTTTTATATATTTAACTTAAGTAGGTTATTTTTATTAAAATATGATTTTTGGAAGATGTGGCTTTTATTCATGCTGCTTCTCCCTTTAAATTTGAGCTAGTGAAAATTATTTAATGTTTGTACATATTTTATTAATGATATATAGATGACCATTTTATGTTGGACAGTATATGACCATTGCTTTTGCACCGCCAGATGCCTATTGGCATCTATAAATAAATCATAATCAACAAAAGGCTTCACCTCAAAAGAGGTGGGGTTGATGTTAATGCGATCTTGGATATGTGAGCCATGGAAAGTGAGGATGATCATATTTTTACTGCCTTTCATCTTTGTTACTCGTTCTCTTTTGAGAATTTATACAGGTCCTTATTGTATATACGCCCCTTGCTATAATTAAATGTTCGATGAGGTTTGATGGATTTAAACATCCCATCAAAAGAGCTGGGGATAATGAGGAGCATTTTGTCAAGTGTAAGATCTTCGGCTCTGATTAAAACACCCTTACCATATCTTTTCATGTGGCCCATCGGTAGGAATCCAATTTCCTTTTCTAGATACCTGGAATTATGGATGAGGTTACCTCGCCTCTCCCTGTGGTAAGCCACAAACCAAAAGGGTGTAGGAATGCGACGCTCCTTAGGGACATACTTTTCAGAATCATCGAAGATGTTAGGGCATTAGTCATTGTCACTGTCAACTACATTAATTTTATGGACCGCATCATATAAACCTTACAGTGTGTATCCCCACAGACAGATAATCTTTTGCATTTAAAGCTGCTTTGGCAGCAGCATTTGTATTAAAAGTAATATAGCACCGATTAGATCTGCAGTCACTGTCAAAGGGGGTTCGGATACAAAGAACCACTCCAAAACACTTAAAAATGGAGTGGATAGAGCCATAGGAAAGGGATGCAAGCAAATTAGTCAACATTAATATGTCCAATCTGGTAACTGGGTTCGTCGACATAACACCTGCTGGGTCTTTTCTTATTTGCAGTGTTCTGCATGCCACCACGACGAGAGAGTGACGTCTCGAGGGCCTGGTTGACCAGAGCTCGATTAAGAGAAAGAGGCGTTTCGTTATCCATATAGCATTATTATTATTAGAATGGCCCGAGGCCCCAAGACCTACTACCTGCCGGTCAGATGAGAGGACCAAGCGCTGGTTGCCATGGGCGGGGTTCCTAGTCCCTGTACCCGTGGTGCCGTCCACTTCAGCTTTCAGCATACCTGTGGATATACCTGCTGGACTCTCACTTACTAGATGAGCTGGTATAACTTACCACCCTTCTTTACTTCACTGAGGGCTGGCGAGAGTCAACTTCCCCCATTGCCTGAACTTACTACCCTTCGTCTTCCTGGGGAACTAAGGGAATTACTCGAGGCTTAGAGTAAACGCTTGGACTTGTCACTATTTACTGAGGTATACCAGGTTACAAGATTACAGATTATATCAGACACCTTTCGTGTCTCTCAAAGACATGTACAGTTATAAGGGAAGGAGATCCTTTCACGCCCAGGGCAGGGCACTAACAGCGTCTCTCCTCACTCATTCCTCCCTGACATACCACACCCTTCGTATGTGACAGATTGTAACGATGGTGCTGATAATGTTGAGCTTATATGTGATATATATACATGCTAGATACAAGTTTATACAGGAAAAATGTGAGTAAATATACATTGTCCCTTTCTTTATAATATTAAAAAAGATGACAATATGGTGATGATTATAGTATAGAAATTAGTATAGAAATAATTATAGCGTGAGTCTAGCAATCAGGGGCTATGCATGGAAACTTCCTAGCACGCTGTCAAGTCAGCAGAATTTGAAGGATATTGTGTCTAGTGATCTGGTATGAATTGATTTCAACATTAGCGGCATATTCCACCACCATTGGTGTGTCATGTATCGCAGGCGTGATACAGGCGCTGATACATCCCCCACGGGGCCAACTCGTTTTAAAAAGCAGCCATAATGGCTCGAAAGTTTGCCAACGACGGTGGTGAGATCCTCTTCCTCAACATCTCCCGGCCCATACACCCAACCATCAAACACAGGACGGCCCCTATAGAGCGGTCCCTTTGGAGGGCAGCACTGTTGGCTCGTACTGGCAGCCAATTGCATGGGAACTATTTAATCTGGTCTCTCACTGGCGACCTTTCAAGCATGGGAAGCCCTCTCTCCCCGAAATCGGGGCAATGCAGGGGCCGGAGCCCCCTCTAGTCTAGCTAGCCAGGTCTCAGGGACACGCAAGCCCCACCACCACGTCATGGCGGTTCCAGCTGGGGGGGGGGGGTGATGAATGCCAAAGTGGATGGCCTGGGGGCGAAGTTGACATTGATTGCAGTAAATTGGTCCTTGGTGGCAAGCTTATTAGCGGATGACACTGTGCTAATGGCTGAGAGTGAAAGGGAGTTACAGAGGGTGGTGGATGAGTCTCAGTCCGTATGTAAACGAAGGAAACTGAAGGTGAATGTTAACTGAAGGTGAATGTTGGTAAAAGTGAGGTAGCGAAATTTGAAAGGGAAGTGATTGATTTTGCTACACCCTTCAGAGTGGGAGTACTGACTATGACTAAATGTGAGATAATTCGGGGTGGGCGGGGGGTGAAGATGGAGAAAGTGAATGAGTTTAAGTAGCCGGGTAAAGTTTTGTTTAATCATGGAAGTATGGAAGGAGAAATTAGGGAATGAGCAGTGAAGGGTAGACAGGTCATAGGATCACTGGGGAAGATAATGAAGGGTAGTATGAAGTGTGAAGGGTAGTATGAAGTGAAAAGGGGACAAAGAAGTAGTATAATTCTGGCAACACTGACATATGCGTCAGAGACTTGGACATGGAGTAGGGCTTACCAGTTTATAATATGTGTAGTGGTAATGAGTTACTTGAAAGGAGCATGTGGACTTACCAGGTGGGATGGAGAAAGTAATGAGAGTTTATAATTATCAGAGATGTGGTATGAGTGAGAAGGCAATTGGTATTGAGGTGGCTGGTTGAGAGAGTGAAGCGTAATACATTAAACTAGTTTGGACAAGTAGAGAGAATACAAGGTGAGGATTTGTAAAAGAATGTGTGTGGAAATGAAGTTGTGACACTTGGTGTGAGAGGCAGACCTCCGGGTAGATGGCAGAACAGAGTGGAAGAGTATGTGTGGGAGAGAAACCTGAGGGGCAGAGGAGGGCTTGACCAAGAAAAGAGGGAGTGTTGGAACAGGGAAAACTGGAGATACTTCTGCCTTGGCCACCCACTGGTGGGAGTTCCAGGAGGGAGCGAGTAGTCGGAGCTTTAGATATATAGATAACCAGAGAGGAAATCAGAGATAAAGGCGCAAAAGAAATTATAGAAACCGAAGACGGGCAGTTTTGAAATTAAAGCTATTTGCCAGACTCTATGAAAAGCTTTTGATATGTCTTGTGGGACAGTAAACTTTTCACCGAAGTTCACCGTTCGCTTTTACAAGAAGAAACCATTTAGACCCATTTTCAACCACTTCAACACACTTTATCAATTTGGCCATTGTATTATTAACTTTCGGTATCATAATCTCTTACGTAATAACAAAGAATCACTGTTCTTCCATTAGTCCCCCCAAATATGTGGTTCTTTTCCAATAATTCAATTTAAATTTAGCAGAAGTTGGCTCTTTCTTGTCCATTCACGTAAAGATAACTCCACCTTTTAATTTATCAACATATCCATCCTTTATGTCGGCAGTTCGCTCTTGAAAAATTAAACCCTAAGACGGGTTACTGTACCCCCAAGGTTTGTAGATGATTTTAAATGCATTCCATTATGAACTTCTGATATTATTATTTTTTGTTTACTTTATGTTGTCCGCCTTAAATTCAGCTATGTTAGTGTCTCCATTGCACTTCCACCAAACAATTCATAAACCTTTGATAAAATGGATATATTTTTCACTATCCTTCTCAGATCAACCCGAAAACTACAATAGACACAAATTTCGCATCGTTGAGAGGGACTACTTTCCCTACATGAGCTGGGATAGGCTTAGTGACAATCCTGGGTCCTTGGTCCGCCACAAAGATGCTATTGGTACAAGAGTGCTTCAGGCTATGTCCAGTAGTTTGAATTTTACGTAAGTTGAAACAGTTTTTACCTATAGAATGCTAGTGGTTTCTCATTTCCTTCCTTTTATGCTCTAATTGGACGATAAGCAATGCATTCCACATTCAATTTTGGGATACAACTTTTCTTGATGCGTGTGTGTGTGCGTAATTAATCGATATGATCTCCTGAGTTTTTATAACTAATGCTAACTATATTTCAGATATGAGGTACGTGAGCCTGTAGACAGGCAGTGGGGACTGGAAGGAGAGGGAGGTAATTGGACTGGTATGGTTGGGGAATTACAGCGAGAGGTAGCCGACATTTGCACCGACTTAACTGTAGTTCCTCGGCGAGGAGGTGTTATCCAGTTCGCAGGAGCGTACACCGCCGAGTCAATGGTTATTTTATCGTCCAAGCCACGTCCCCTTCCAGAGTACCTGTCACTCATCAGACCATTCGAAAGTTAGTGCATATCCTACATGGAAAAAATATTGAATAGGGAAAGGCTAAGCCTAGAAGACAGCACCAGTGGTAAGCAGAGTAGCCCCTGTTTATACTGTGAAATGTTATCCCTCCCCCTTTTATTTTCTTTCAGATGATGACGGTTAATGGCTGAAAGTCAGTGTTTGACCCCACCAGTGAGATAAAGCAAGCGAGAGTGGTTCAAAAGTATGTTCATTTTCGTTTGAGATGCCTAGATGTATTGATTTTGAAGGAACATAATTTGTAGTAAAGAGGAAAGGTAAATGGTGAAAGCGTTTCAGAATTGTCCAGGTGTATATAGAAAAGTCTGAGAGTAGAGGATTACTCATATAATAGGAGTTTGACAGAAAAAGGGTAAGATCGAGTTGCTTGGTGAGTGTTGCAAGCTCTTCTGAAGGGAGGAAGCATAGATTGAGAGTGTTCAGAGAAGCTATATGAAGTGTACAATAATAACAAAATAAATGGGAATGTGATGCTTCCTTGCAGTAAAGAAACAAACTGTAGTGACACAGTAACAGGTGGGGAGCTAATGAGACGAAAGGGTTGTGACTCCACCCTATCCAGGAGCGTTGTGAAGGTTGGACCACCCCACACATGAAAGCCATACACCATACATGGGTGGATTAAACCCCTATGCAGAGAAAGCATCGGCGTGGGGGTGAAGTATTCATGGAATCTGCCATGATCTCTGCAAGAGAAATTGTGTAGGAGAGAGATTTCAAAACGTCTCCTCAAGTAGACCGAAACTATCACCAAAATCCATTATTTTTACACATAACTTTTCCACTCGTACAACCCTTGTAAGCTACCATTGCAATTTAAGGCTCTAGTATGGAGAAATACTTCCTGCACATTACTTTTTTGCCCATTGTTTTTAATATTCTAAATGCCTGACAATGTACGGTACATTCTTCAATAATAATGATGATGATAATAATAACGATGATGACGACGAAGAGGGAAACGATGATGATGATTGAATGATTGATTGATTGATTGTTTGATAGATGATGCCACTAGGCATCTGGCAGCGCAACAGCCAGAATCATATTCCGCCATAATTAATTTTAAAATCTTTTGATTTCAAAATACGGTCATTTATATAATTTATAAAAATATATACATATATAAGCCAGGCTTAACTACCCCAAAAGGGATAAGCAGCATTATTTAAAGGACATATCATCTAAAACTCACATTTTACTAAAAAAGAAAAACTTATTAAGTAAAAGATATAAAATAATAAAAATAAAAATGAAAGAAACATTGAACTAACTAAAAAGGAGTAGCCATAAAAATAACAAAATTCACAAGCCTTCCTCCTCCACAAAGGAGAGGGTGCTCCCTCCCACAGAACAAGCCTCCACCCCAAGCACCTAGGAGAGACTGAAAGAACCGTCCCACACCCGGTAATCGGAGAGGTACACTCACTCCAAAAAGTATGGGGCCACCTGGTCACGATGTGTCTGGAAGCGAACATTAAAGTCACATTGACAGCAGTATCGTTTGGGTTGGTAATCGTGACTGTGAGTTTCAACCATTCTCTCATCATCACACATTAAATACTGTTATTGCTGCAGTCGTGTGTGTTACATAAGGGTGTGAAAATAGATGGATATTCTCTCATTCGCATCACCACTAAGTTATTATGTATTCTCGCAAAGTAATGCATCTTAGATAACATGACAGGCCAGAGGTATGAGTTGACAAATAGGGATTAATATGTGCTTAATTTCGTTATACATGTCTCAGTCGATTCGCTCTGAATTAACTATGAGTTATCATGCCGCATTATTAAAATAACTCATAGGTAATAGGCCAATGTCTGCCTCAGCTGATTACGTGCCTAATGAGATTCTAGCTTATCATGAGGTGATTACGTGACTAATGTAATGAGATTATATAAAGCTTATCTTGAGATAAGCTTTGAATCATATAGTGATTTGAAACGAACACGAATCACTACGAAAACGAATCAGTATTTGCCTCATAGTAAAAGTCTTCGTGGTGATGGCAACACATAGGATTCATAAGCACCATGGAGAGCTCACAGACAACCCGAGGAGCCATCATCGCTCTTCACCACGTTATTCACTATATGGTATATAAAACATAAACCTTAATTTTTCTCTGTTTTGGGTATCCTAGACATATGCCAAAATCATGCCAAAATTAAGCAGCGTGCCGCCAAGTGGCAACTCAGGGACATCTGAACTGCAGGCGTACCAACATAATGCAGGCGTCACAGTAAAGTAGCAGAATGATTCGTCCATTGTGTCACATTATTTCAATGTGGAAGTGGCCCGATACTTTTTGGAGTGAGTGTACATACCTACGACGAAGTGGAAAATATCGGTGAAATAGGTCACGAACTCGTCAAGGCTACTAAAATCTGCAGCAGAAGAGACCGGAGAAGTAAGCTCACGCACTCTACACCCACGATTTAAGGGTTAAAAAACTGCCAGTCAGCCTTCTCTTATCTCCACCTAGGAAGACAAGACTGCGGTTCGTGCCTGTTATTTTCGAGGAGTAGCCTATAGGGAAGTGGTCACTACCATATAAATCGGCCAACACACTCCAAGTAAAATCCAACAGTGCAATGAGTGAGAAGAGGGAAATGTCAATGGCGGTAAAATTTCCTGTATAGGGCTATGAAAATGTGGCACATCTCCCTTATTTAAAACCCCTGATCCCTCATCATCAATAAAATAAGCCAATTATACTCCCATCAGCCCCCCAGGACCATCCATAGGTTGAGAGCCTGGAGGCAAGAAACCTTAAGTGAACGTAAATGGGGAAACCAAGTCAAACTTATGTAAAAAAGACGACCTCGAGTCTCCTCAACACCAAAGACCCGGAGGCCATGCTTGGATAAGTCCAGATCGGGGTGGACGCCCCAGAGGCGGCACAAGTGCGTAGCAACCGTCTTGTCAGGAGAGAAGCGAAACCCATGAGAACAGGCCAACGTGACACCCTGTCAAGGGCAAGCTGCATGCGCCGCTCCGCCACTGACATACGGGAAGCAGCAAACCAAACCACTAGGTCGTCAACATACATTGAAATAGCAATACTGTCCGGAAGGGATGAGGCAATGACGTTAATTGCCACTGCAAACAACGTGACACTGAGGATGCTTCCCTGAGGTACGCCCTCCTCAGTGCTACGGGAGCAGAGAGGGTTGTACCAACCCTCACACTAAAACTGCAACCACTGAGAAACTCCTTTAGAAAGCACGGTAGACGACCCCGCAGGCCATATGCATGGAGTTGCTGCATGATACCATATTGCCAAGTAGTGTCATAAGCTTTCTCTTAATCAAAGAATACACAGAAAAGGTGTTGATATCGTGCAAAAGCCTCACATGCAGCAGCTTCCAACCTGACCAGCACGTCTGTAGTGGAACACTGTTTACGAAGGCCAGTCTGGGAAGGAGACGGAAAAACACCCTATTCCAGGAAGTACACCAGTCTGACATTCACCATCTTCTCAAATAGTTTGCAGAGACAAGAAGTCAAAGCAACTGGTCGGTAATTGAGAGCAACACTAGAGTCCTTGCCTGGCTTGGGGAAAGGAAGGATGGTAGCAACCCTGCAGTAAAAGCAGTAACTCTCTGGCTGACACTCAGAAGTAGGATGTGAGTCAAGAGCAGATCAATTACCACACTGGGAACTGTTTGTGCAGTTCTTCCTTCCATGTCAAAACTCATAATAGCAAAAACATTGTAAAGGACGCTCAACAAAAGGCTTCACCTCAAAAGAGGTAGGGTTGATGTTAATGCGATCTGGGATATGTGAGCCATTGAAAGTGAGGATGATCATATTTTTACTGCCTTTCATCCTTGTTACTCGATGGACACTATCTGGGCACAGCACAAGCATGTCCTCTTTTGAGAATATATACATGTCCTCATTGTATATATGCCCATTGCTATACGTAAATGTTCGATGTGGTTTGATGGATTTAAACATGCCATCAAAAGGACAGGGGAGATTGAGGAGCATCATGGCCTGTGTATGATCTTTGGCTCTGATTAAAACATACTTACCATACTTTTGGGGTGTCATCTGATATCATGTCTCAGTACTCCTTTTCAAATCCTCGCACACCATGGCCCTTTGGCTTCCAGGTCAGGAAGGCTATGGAGGAGATAGGCATTAATGGCTTCCAGATTTGTCCTGTGCGTGTCCCAAGGGTGACTCCATGGCTTCTTCCAGAAGTTTACACCTGCACCTGCTTTTCAGACAAGGAATCTCTTCCTCCTCCAGGAGCTCGTTCCCTCCTTTTAGAACATGCCTCCTCTCACAGGAAGTCCCTCCCTATGTACACTGACAGGTCAAAGTCTGATGCTGGAGTTGGTTTTGGAGTTGTCTTTCCTGACTTTTGTCGTGACGGCATGCTCCCTTCTGTCATGTCCATTTTTATTGCCGATCTTTCGGCCATTTTATATGACCTCCAAGTGATTTTTATATTCCCTCATCCTTCTTTTACTATTTTCAGAGATTCCTGTAGTGCCTTGCAGGACTTGGGAAATTTTAACTCTTCCCATTCCCTGGTGTTGGTCATTCTCGAGTGGCTTGTCCTCCTGGATCGTCGTGGCCGCAGAGTCACATTTTGTTGGGTCCCGGCTCATGTAGGTGTTGATGGGTTTGTACGGGCTGATGCCCTGGCTAAGGCTGCGGCCTCCAGTTCTCGGCCTCTTGCCAGATGTCATCCCGTACCTGCAGTGGACCTTCAACCCTACATAGATGCTGCCGTTCGTTCCTGCTGGCCGGTCAGACGGGACCCCGTCGGGGCTAACAAGCTCTGCGGTATCCACCAGCGCCTGGGTTTGTGGAACTACAGCGGCCTGTCCAGCTGGTGGGAGACAGCTCTTGCCCATCTCTGCATTAGCCACACCCTATTGACTCATGGGTTTTTAATGGAGCGGGCACCCCCTCCCTACTGTGATGATCGTCTTGTTCTTAGCCTTGAGGACCTCCGTCGTAGGCATTTATCCGAGTACCGGGGGGATGACAGTTCTTACAGTCTCTCCCAGGTGTTCAGGGAGGAGGCTTGTAGTGTGAGTGGGAACACCCTCCCCTAAGTTGTGAATTTTATGATAAGTATGGCTTTTCAATAGTTCAATGTTTTTTAATTTATGAATCTTTTATATATTTTACTTAAGTTTACAGAAAATGTGCTTTTTTAGTTTATATGTCCTTTTAATCATGCTGCCTATCTCTTTCGGGGTAGTGAAGCCTATTTAATGTGTGTACACATTTTATTAATGATGTAGATGACCATTTTATGTTGGGCGGTATATGACCCTAGTTGTTGCGCCGCCAGATGCCTAGTGGAATCTATAAATCAATCAATAAATTGTTTTGAATAATTAGAAAGGTAGGTAAGATGACTCATCTGGCCAGGCTTTTCAGGTCAACTAAAGGATTAGTGAGGGCTATAGGGTATGCAACAAACACGAAATACTGGTCTAATGCACGGGTGATCTCCACTATTGGAGCTACAGTACTTCGGACGTTTTGTGATGGGGAAAGGAAGATAAGAGAGTTAGTAACGCACGATTTATACAAACGAAGGGTTTGTTTCAAACGTCTAACAGTACTCGCCTCACAAAGTGCCCCTGATCAAGGAGAATACAAATATTTGACCAAGAGGGGCCATACGTAAAGCTATAAACACAGGAGAATACAAGCAGAAAATTAAAAGGATCAGGATTGTGTTCGGTGATTTTCCGTCACACTAACTGTAACACCGGAACCCATTGCTAAGCATACCCGTAATTTTAGTTCCTCTTCTCTGTATGGGAACATGTTTCCATTACATAATCATCCAGACGATAATCATCTATTACATAATCATCCAGCTTATAAATCATGGTAAGTAGAGAGACCAATAGTAACTATTCTTTAATATCATACGTGGTGTGACAGGGGAAGTGTGGCTAGCTGTGGTGGCGATTGCAGGGGTGTGGGGAGCGACAATATGGTTGTTCCAGAAGGTGAGGTCTCTTGCTCTTGGAGGCAGAGCGTTAAGTCTCAGTTCTGCACTTTTCTATAGTTGGAGTGTTATGCTTGAAGATCCTCCAACCAAGCCACCCAAGAATCTGACTGGACAGGTAAATTATAGCCAACTTTGATTGTAAATAATTAGCTAACTGACTAACTAAATCATTAAGTAAATGTGATGCAGCATAATAGAAAGAATAGTTAATGAAACGGGGAGAAAGAAGAGTGTGCTGGGCCATAAAAGCATAATGCCGCAAAAAGAAAGGATATAGATATTGGAAAAAGAAGAAAGGGACGGAAAATCAAAGAAAGAGATGTAATTACTTCCTTCCATGCTTTAATGTTTGTCTGTGTAAGTTTTTTTTGTAACAAATAATGCTTTCTAAAAATCAGTGCCCTTCATAACTTTACATTACTTTAGTCCCAATCTGCATAGTCATGTTTTCACACACCTATTATAAAGGTTTTCTTTTGCCTGCATGCCTGGGAGTGATGTAAAAAATATATATATATATTATACTGAGCTTAAAATTGTACAACAGGCTCTTTTTATTTAGTAGAATTAGAATTTCACTGACAAATTTCTTATGCTCAAAGGGTCAGCATTCAATGACAGAGCAAGGGCAAGGATATGATTGCACACGAAAAACCATATCCGGGAGGTACGTACAGTTTCCCAAGAAAAGACTGCAACCAAATTAGCTGGTCTGTGGCGAAAATATACTCTTCCAAAACCATTCACCGTTCGCATTTCCATGTTTTTTTAGTTAACTTCATATTACAATGTAGGAGATTTAAAAAATACAAAAAAAAGTATATTTTAACGAGTATATTTTAACATTAAAATTGTGATTAGAGGCAGATTTATGTTCATACATTATTTCTAATTAATTTTATTAATCAAAATTTTTTTTCTTTATATTTCACATGAAGTTTAAAGCCGTGCAATAATAAATAATATTAATATAATACAATAAATTACTAATTCGGTACTCACACTACCAGGATAGAGTATTTCTTGAATAATTTGAGGGGGGGCAGCGGGGAAGGGTAAAAGTCTTGAGTCATTGTCCAGGAGGTCCACATCATACTCCTGGGAACCACGCCAAATCCAAGCACCTCTCTTCTTTCCTCCACCTCTTGAATTTTTTGCATGAACTGTCTTCTGCTCTTAGATGAGATCAATAAAGTTTGGGGGGTTGGAAGGGTCTGCTGGAGGTTCCCTAGTCTTATGAACTTTTTCTCAGTATTGAGAGCACTAATCATTTCTTCATCTTTCACAGAACACTCATGTCAATTTCATCGCATAATGAGATGAGTTACTCTTTGGAGGCTTAACCCCAATAATTATCTTGTCAAATACCTCCACGTACTTCCACATTTCCAAAATATTTTCTTCTCTTTTCACCTCTCTGATCATCCAAGCTTTATATGTGTCATACACGCCCTTCCTAATTACACTAGAGGGTAAATACCTCCTGTTACGACTTTTAGCTCTTGAGTAGAGGCAAGAAACAGTATGTAACCCACTAATGCGCTGCTCAACTAATGTAATTTTGTTTTCTGCAATAATATTTCCTGTCATTTGTTTCCCTCTTTGATCAGGTTTTACTGTACAGTCGGCAAAAAATGTATCAATGCCTTATGGCCAGTGATATATAAGGCTGGTATTCCTGACTACACATGCGTCGCTCTGGGGGCGGATGCACGAAAGACCTTAGCGGAGTGACCGTTAAGGTAACCTTAGGCAGTTTCACTAAGGGGATGGTAAGGTTGCTGCTATGGTTGTATGCTCTATTGGCCTTAACATTAACCTTAGTGTTCCCTTAGGTGATCTTAGCAGTCGGCCATGTTTGTTTCGTTCCATTCCCTTCCGACTATGGACCATCAGCTGACATTCTCTGGGCCAATGAGAGGGCAGCTTCATAGACACGTTAGGCAACATAAGCCAATCAGAAGTCAGTTGGGATGACAGCTTATCACAGAAAACAAACAAATGACTCATTTTCATTGCGTGAAGTGGGAGATGAACATTGTGTGAGATTTCTTGAGCATAGAAGTATTTATTTTGGTATTTAATTACTTGATATGGCAGAAGAGCCTCCTACTAAGCTTGCAAGATTGCAAATTATACTGCAGCTGATGAAGAACTCATGATTATGATAACTGAATGGAAAAAAAGAGAATACATTTGCTGGTGGCTACCATTCGTCCACATCACACCAGAATACACGTTGATTTAGTATGTAGGCTATAGTTTGGAGGATTGAGAAACTTTGAATTTGCCGACTTCATTTAGCTAATACAATCAGAGTATGCAGAGATTTCTGACCACCTTACTTTCTCTCTTACTGTCTACTTTTCTTCTCTATTTATGTGAAGATTGTAGTTGTGGTAGTAGTGAATGTGGTGGTGATGATTCCCGTTTAGATGATTTTCCAAACTTACCATTCCCTGTGTAATGTTTGTTGTTGTGGTAGGACAATGGTGGTAGTTGTAGTAGACCAATACAATGTCGGAACATACAAAATAAATAATTATGGTAAGAAAAGAGCATCTATTCAAGGATATAATTTAAAAATAATAACAAATAAACGCATTTTTAACCTATGTGATTTTTCTCTTTTATAGTAGGCCTATAATATAACTTGGTTATTAAAAATTTGCTTATTAGTAAAGATTAGCACAGTACAATAATAATACCATAATTGATGTGCACAGCGTACCATAATTTTGAGGAAAGTACCATAATTTCGGTATTACTGTACGATAATTTGGGCAGGTCGGCAGCACAACGCTCCACTACTCAACCCTACGGTCGTCTAAAGGGTGCTCTCGACCACCCTTAGCCGTAAGGTTAAAGATGGCCGCCACAATTGCCGCTAAGGTGTTTCGTGCATACCACCATAGTGAGTTAAGGGCAAAAATGGCGGCTAAGGTAACTTAACGGCCGCTAAGGTCTTTCGTGCATCCGCCCCCTGGACCCGAGTAGGCCTACCGCAGTACGGTGTTGATAGTCAGAGGGAAATGACGTATGCGTTTCCCTAAGCACTACTTTTGTCTCAACTGTGAGATTTCAAAGATTTCTCCTCCTCTGTAGTACTCAGATACTTTCAGTATTTTTTAATAATCAATTTGCAAATAGTAATTGCCCTTTATCACTTACAATTCTTTCCCTAATTATAAAATATTAAAATTTTCATGAATGGAAGAAAACACTGAATTTGTTTTGTAGGGTAAATCAGAAAAGAGAAAATTTTGTAATAGCTCCCTTAATGATACATTTATGTAATCCATTCATATGTTATTGATATACTTAAAATGTATTTACGGTTCGTCTGAGTATCAAAGTGGTTAACTTGCTTCCTAAGCCCTTTAGTTGGCACAATTTCGGACTCCAACATAAAAAATAATGTTGACTTAGTAGAAAAACTTAACAGTTTACAGGTAACTGGTGCATTTAAGCTTGTGAGTTTTGATGTTAAATCTCTATTTACCAAAGTTCCTGTTGACGACCTTTTGGATTATCTTGATGAAATACTGGATAACATCCCTCTCCCTATCACCAAAAATGCTATCTTAAAATTGATAAGCTATGCAGAAAATGTTGATACAAAATTTCACCCAATTCCTCATGTGGGTGTATCTACAAAGTACTATCTACTTATCTACCGTACTGCGGTATTCGGGTCCAGAGCGACGCATGTGTAGTCAGGAATACCAACCTTATTATATCACTGGCCATAAGGCATTGATACATTTTTTGCCGACTGCACAGTAAAACCTGATCAAAGAGGGAAAGAAATGACAGGAAATACTATTGCAGAAAACAAAATTACATTAGTTGAGCAGCGCATTAGTGGGTTACATACTGTTTCTTGCCTCTACTCAAGAGCTAAAAGTCGTAACAGGAGGTATTTACCCTCTGGTGTAATTAGGAAGGGCGTGTATGACACATATAAAGCTTGGATGATCAGAGAGGTGAAAAGAGAAGAAAATATTTTGGAAATGTGGAAGTATGTGGAGGTATTTGACAAGACAATTATTGGGGTTGAGCCTCCAAAGAGAAACTCATCTCATTATGCGATGAAATTGACATGAAGATTCGATATCAGTGTTCTGTGAAAGATGAAGAAATGATTAGTGCTCTCAATACTGAGAAAAAGTTCATAAGACTAGGGAACCTCCAGCAGACCCTTCCAACCCCCCAAACTCTATTGATCTCATCTAAGAGCAGAAGACAGTTCATGCAAAAAATGCAAGAGGTGGAGGAAAGTAGAGAGGTGCTTGGATTTGGCGTGGTTCCCAGGAGTTTGATGTGGACCTCCTGGACAATGACTCAGACTGTACCCGAACTCGTAAACCTATCAACAGCATTCCTAACCCTTTTCACAGACATACCATAGAAATAAATAAAAGCATTGGGACACACGTATATTTCCTTGTCTTGCTTTTTGACAGTGTACCTCACTATCCTCAGCAATTTACTTGGCCGGCAATTAATACGGCTTCACATTTTGTGATGACACACGGTTCAACCACACTTTAGCGCTTACTGTAACACTTGCAAGGTGGCCCAATACTACGTGCCCCTATAACTTTATCACCCCTAACACTCTTACTGGGACGGTAACTGTCTCTTCGGAAGTAAATATTGGATGGTGTTTGTCCCGCTCCTAATTATTACCTCATGAAACACAATAAGGAAGACTCACAGGTTGGTGAAATAGGGATTAGCTGGTTTGTGAATAAACCTAGATCAAGTGAATCTATATGGAAAGGTCAGCTAGACTTAGACGTATTGTGGGGTTAAAGAAAATATAAAATATCTAACCACCCCAAGGATCCCTCTCGAACCTCTAGGCATTTTCTGCGCATGCGCACAACCGGTGACCCCGCTTTTGACGCTATTATCATAACACCCACGAAATATCCACCAAATAACAGTGGCACGAGTAAACTACTGCGATTCAAGATACCTCAGATACCTCAGTGTCCACCCCCTGTGAGCATAATAACAATGTCATTGGAAGACCTGCCACACCAGTCTACACAGAAGCGAACCGAATCGCAGCAACACCAACCTCAACCATGTCTTCAATTCCCAACAAGGGAGTTTTTAAGCACAAATGTCAACAAGTCCGTCATACAAAGGCGGAATCGGACACTAGGATTAACCAAAATATGGGTCAATAAGGAGCAGCTTATCGAAATGATAATGGGGAACACACCAACTGCCGACGAAAATAATTACACCAGGCCAGGCACTCACCCTCATGAGGCACCACAACTCCAGTATGACGACACAAACACAATCCCAGACCCTATTCCTAGCACACGTCCCCCCACTTCAACTCTAGTCTCAACTCCTCCAGCTTCATCTCAAGATGATGCTACACCAGCTTCACTTCACACAGCTGGCCCTCCCTGATCGACTCGTACTACAGATCGTCCAGCTTCCAATGAATCACCGCAGACGAGCAGAAACGAAGCAGAGGGACAGTGTTTTGATCAGCCGCGAATCGACACAATAATACCACGCAATGTCGAGGAGACAATTATTAAAATAGAATAAATAATTGGTAAAATAATGGATAAACTACGAACAAAAGATTAGGATATAGCAGTGATGAATGAAGAAATTCAGATAGCATTCACTACAATAAGGACCTTGAACGAACGAATTAGTGACCTGGAGAAAGGTAAACAAGCGGCTTTCGACTTCCTGACACTACAATAAACCATGACACCACAGCATCTCGGGAAGAGAAGTTCTTGCGACAGGGTAATCTAACTTGCAACGATTACTACTGTCTGACGTGGAGAGATGCTCGATAAGAACCATCAGTGGAGCAAACGTGAAGCAGGTGAGGCGACAGGACTTCTGCCGCAAAGTGTACAGCCTCCTCCACTGCAGCATACATAACTCCAGTGTTGTCATTGTGTGTTCCCCACAAGGTGTGAACCTCCAGTGTCGTCGACTCTAGTATCCGAAACACATACCAGTATGAGTCAGTGGGAGGTTAATTGATGGGTAGTGGGGGCTTGGGTGTGGTGTGGTGTACCATGGAGGCAGGGTAGGGCGATGAACCGATGACTGTAAGCAGTACCTACACAGTCGTCTTGGCCAGGTGCTATATTTATGAATGCTCAATATAAGTCAAAGATAGTAATAACACATAGTGAAGTTTTTGTTTCCTGTTCTACATCATAACGATCATAATTATTCCTGCACACACCCACAACGGGAACCGCCTTAACGTGGTGAGGGGGCTTGCGTGTCTCTGAGACCTGGCAAGCTAGACTAGAGGGGGCTCCGGCCCCTGCTCTGCCCCGATTTCGGGGAGAGAGGGCTTCCCATGCTAGTAAGGTGAGAGACCAGACTAAATGGTTCCCATTCATTAGGGTGCCAGTACGGGCTAACAGTGCTGCCCTCCGGAGGGACTGCCCTCTAGGGGCCGTCCTATGTTGGATGGTTGGGTGTCTGGGCCAGGAGATGTTGGGGAAGGGGGTCTCAGCACCGTCGTGGGCAAACTTTCGAGCCATTAGGGCCTACGGCGACCAGCGCTCGGTCCCCTCATCTGCCCGGTAGGTAATAGCTCTTGGCTCCTAGGGCCAACAACAATAAATCTATGATATATGGATAAAGAAAAGCCCCAATCTCTTCCTCGAGCGGTGGTCGACCAGGCCCTCGAGACGTCACTCTCTGGTCGTGGTAGTATGCAGAAAGCTGCAAATAAGAGTAGACCTAGCAGGTCGGGTGTTGTGTCGAAAAACCCTGTTAGCGATCTGGACACGTTAATGTTAACGAATGTACTTGCATCCCTTTCCTATGGCGCTATTCACTCCATTTTTAAGTGTTTTAGAGTAGTTCTTCTAATCCGAATCACATATGATAGTGATTGTACGTCTAATCGGTGCTATATTACTTTCAATACAAATGCTGCTGCCAAAGCAGGATTTAAGGAAAAAGATTCTCTGACGGTGGGGGATACTCATTGTAAAGTTCAGATGATGCGGTCCACCAAGGTAGTTGACAGTGACAATGACTACTGCCCTAACATGTTTGATGACTCTGTAGAGCATGTCCCAAAGGAACGTCGGGTTCCTACACCCTTTTGGTTTGTGGCTTACTACAGGGAGGGACGTGGTAACCTTATCCATGCTTCCCGGTATCTGGAAAAAGAAATTGGATTATTACTAATGGGCCACATAAAGAAATATGGTAATGGCGTTTTAATCAGAGCCAAAGATCTTACACAGGCCATGATGCTCCTCAATCTCCCGTCCTTCTGATAGCATGTTTGAATCTATTAAACCACATCGAACATTTAATTATAGTAAGGGGCGTATATATAATGAGGACCTGTATGAATTCTCAGAAGAGGACATTCTCGCTATGTGCCCAGACAGTGTCCAACGAGTAACAAAGATGAAAGGCAGTAAAAATATGATCATCCTCACTTTCTATGGCTCGCATATCCCAGATCGCATTAAATTAACATTAACCCCACCTCTTTTGAGGTGAAGCCTTTTGTTGAGCATCCCCTACAGTGTATCTGTTGTTATGAGTTTGGTCATGGGAGGAGGAACTGCAACAACTGTTCCCGGTGTGGTAATTGTTCTGCTCTTGACTCACATCTTACTTCTGAGTGTCGGTCAGAGAGTTACTGCTTTTACTGCAGAGATTCTCACCCCTTGCGTTCTCGCCAATGTAAGATGTATGTACCTCCTTGAGCAGGATATCCTCCACTTGGCTAATACCCAATCCATTAGCATAGGTAGTGCCAGACAGCAACTCAACTTCAGGCGACAGAAGGATGGTGGTGTGAAGACATATGTCTCCTCCCTTCGCTCTAAATCGGTTGCAGCACCCTCTCAACCCTCTCAAGAGGCAGCTGCTCTTTGCTCGAGTGAGAGCGTTTCTAAGGTTACTCTACATAATAGTTTCTCTGTCTTGGAAACTTTATCAGACACTCATTCTGGTGACCCTTCAACTGATGACAATTCTCAGACTTTAGCTAAAGGTGTTAATGTGGTAGAGGTTCACGCTGCCACATGCTCTCCAAAAAGGAAACTTAAGTCACCTAAACTGCCACAGAGACGCCTTCGTGGTTCCTCTGAGGCACTTGACTCTACAGATGTTCCTCCTTGTAAGGCAACCGTCTCTGTGGACTCATCCATAGTTTCCTCTCAATTTCACCAGAAGCGTTCTTGTGGCTCTGATGAATCTCTTGATTCAACAGAAGTTCCTCCTCGCAAGCTTCCTTCTGGATCATCAGACGGGCGTAAAGATAAGTGGATGCCACAGATGTTTTGACTTCAAAAGATTCAGTTTTTCCTCCGCTTGAGCAGCGGAGTGATTCTACCTCCTGTATTATGGATGTTGATGTATCTGCCTGTGTCAGTGATACCACACCTATACAGGACAATACCAATCTAATTGTTTCAAAGAATATCCCAGCTCATAAACCTTCATCTTCTTCTAACATATCAGATGCTTCAGGGACTCGTCTACGGGTCCCAATTACTGTCCCAAATACTACTCCGCGGGTTCGCTCTTCTTCTAGTGGCACAGAATTCGACAAATCTTATCGTTTGAGTAAACCCTCAGGTCGAGGTGGTAGTGGGAAGTACATCCGTGAGGCTTCCCAAAAATCAGTACTAAAGTAACACTGTTCAAGGTCCTTCAGTGGAATTGCCGTGGCTTGTGTGCTTCTTGGGTGGAACTGCGCGTTCTTCTCTCTAGCTTCTCTCCTGCATGTGTTTCTCTCCAAGAGACAATGCTTGGGGACTACATTCCTGACAGTCCTCCAGCATACTCTGCATTTTATTCCAATTCATTTAAAGGGCAGTGTCACCATGGTGGCCCTGCCATACTAGTTCGCCGAGATATTCCATGCACGAGCCTGAACCTTAACACTCCGCTCCAGGCTGTTGCAGTTAAGGTTTATATGGACCGCCCGTACACTATGTGCAGTCTATACCTTCCTCCCAGTGTTACAGTTGAGAGTGGTGATCTCAACCTTCTTGTACGGGACCTTCCCTCTCCCTTTATTTTATTGAGTGATTTTAATGGTCGTCATCCTCTGTGGGGTGACAGTTCGGTCAACCCCAGGGGTGTTTTATTGGCTTCTTTTATTGAGGATGAGGGATTAGGGGTTTTAAATACGGGAGATGTGACACATTTTAATAGCCCTACTGGGACTTTTACCGCAATTGCTCACCCAGTGCTCTGTTGGATTTTACTTGGAGAGTGTTGCCTGATTTATATGGCAGTGACCATTTCCTTATACTTTTAGAAGGTAACAGGTACGAACCACAGTTTTGTCTTCCTAGGTGGAAAATATTGAAGGCTAAGTGGCAGTATTTTAGAGAGCTAACTTTTTTGGTCTCTTCTGTTTTTGGTAACTCAGATGAGGCTCTCAACTCTATCCTTAGAATTTCTGGCTACTTTCCCAAACGTCCTGGCCCTTGGTGGTCACCAATCTGCACCACTGCTGTGCGGGAGAAGCGAGCTGCTTTGTCTCGCCTTCATCGCAATCGTGGGGACCCAACTCTTTTAGAGGACTTCCGACTGGCAAGGGCTCGGGCTAGACGAGTCTTAAAAGAGGCCAGATATGCATCTTCGAAGGCCTATGTGTCTTCAATTAATACTAAAACTCCACTCACCCAAGTGTTCAGGAGAGTCCGTAAGATGGCGGGGAAGTTTTCTCCTAGTTCTCCACTTTGTACTTAAGGTCAATGGAATTAATATCATGGATGGTTTGACAGTGGCCAATACCATGGCGGAGGCTTTTGCAAGAGTCTCCAGCCGTGACTCTCGACCTCTGGCTGTCAGGCATGAGTTAAGAGCCAAGGAGCGCACTGTCCTGGATTTCTCAGGGAACAAGAATGAAAGTTATAACCATATATTCACCCTAAGAGACCTGCATTCTGCTCTCTCTCTCTCTCTCTGCTGCGACACTTCTCTTGGGCCAGACACATCCCATATGCAATGTTACGATGCTTGGGTGAGGAGGCGATCTCATTTCTTTTAGCTTTATGTAACAGAATCTGGCTGGAGGGTGTCTCCCCTTCTGGGTGGAGGGTTGCTACCATCCTTCCTTTCCTCAAGCTGGGCAAGGACTCTGGTGCTGCCCTCAATTACCGACCAATTGCCTTGAACTCCTGTCTCTGTAAACTATTTGAAAAGATGGTGAATGTCAGACTGGCATACTTCTTGGAACGGGGTGAGTTTCTGTCTCCGTCCCAGTCTGGCTTTCGTAAACACCGTTCCACTACAGATGCTCTGGTCAGGTTGGAAGCTGCTGCATGCGAGGCTTTTGCACGACATCAACACCTTGTCTGTGTATTCTTTGATTTAGAGAAAGCCTATGACACTACATGGCGCAATGGCATCTTACAGCAACTCCATTTATATGGCCTGCGGGGTTGCCTTCCACGTTTTCTTAAGGAGTTTCTCAGTGGTCGTAGTTTCTCTGTGAGGGTTGGTACCACCCACTCAGCATCTGTTGCACAGGAGGAGGGCATCCCCCAGGGAAGCGTCCTCATTGTCACATTGTTTGCAGTAGCAATTAATACCATTGCCTCATCCCTTCCAGACGGTATAGCTAACTCGATGTACGTTGAAGACCTAGCAGTCTGGTTTGCTGCTCCCCGTATGTCAGTGGCGGAGCGGTGCATGCAGCTTGGACTGGTTCTCATGGGTTTCGATTTTCTCCTTCCAAGACGGTTGCTATGCACTTCTGTCGCATCCGAGTCATCCACCCTGATCCGGACTTATTCATGTATGGTCATTGGATACGTTGTGTCGAGGAGACTCACTTTTTGGGTCTCATTTTTGACAAACATTTGACTTGGGTTCCCCACTTTCGTACACTTAAGGTCTCTTGCCTCAAGGCTCTTAACCTGTTGAGGGTCCTGGTCCATACGTCCTGGGGGGCTGATAGGGCCACCCTCCTCCGCCTATACCATGTTCTTATTAGGTCGAAACTCGACCAAGGGTGTGAGGTGTACTCTTCTGCCACCGAGTTTTAGAGTTTTAGACCCTGTTCATCATGCTGGAGTACATCTGGTGACCGGAGCCTTCAGGTCAGCCCCAATCCCCAGTCTCCTGGTAGACGCTAATGAGCCACCTCTTGATCTCTGTCGCCAGTCATTGATGGTTCGTTGTTGGCATCGATTAAATCAACTTCCTGATTCCCTTCCCTGCTTGTCGGTGTCATATGATATCATGTCTCAGTACTACCTTTTACATTCTCGTGCACCATGGCCCTTTGGCTTCCGGGTCAGGAAGGCTATGGAGGAGATGGGCATTGATGACTTCCAAATTTGTCCTGTGAAGGTCCCCAGGGTGGCTCCATGGCTTCTTCCAGAAGTTTTCCCCTGCACCTGCTTTACAAACAAGAAGGAATTTCTTCCTCCTCCAGTGGATCGTTCCCTCTTTTTAGAACATGCCTTCAATCACAGGGAGTCCCTCCCTGTGTACACTGATGGGTCAAAGTCTGATGCTGGAGTTGGCTTTGGAGTTGTCTTTCCTGACATTTGCCATGGCGGCAGGCTAACTTCTGTCATGTCAATTTTTAATGCTGAGCTCTCGGCCATCTTATATGCCCTCCAAGTGATTTTTACTCTCCCTCAGCCTTCGTTTACTATTTTTAGCAATTCCTGTAGTGCCTTGCAGGCCTTGTGCAATTATAACTCTTCCCATCCCCTGGTGTTGGCCATTGTTGAGTGGCTTGTCCTCGTGGGTCGTCGTGGCCGAAAAGTCACTTTTTGTTGGGTCCCGGCCCATGTGGGTGTCGATGGGAATGAGCGGGCTGACGCCCTGGTTAAGGCTGCGGTCTCCAATTCTCGGCCTCCAGCCAAGCGTCATCCTGTTCCTGCAGTGGACCTTCGACCCTTCGTAGATGCTACCGTTCGTTCCTGCTGGCAGGACAGATAGGACGCCGTCGGGGCTAACAAGCTCCGCAACATCCGCCAGCACCTTGGTGTGTGAAGCTACAGTGGCCTGTCCCGCCGGTGGGAGACAGGTCTTGTCCGTCTCCGCATTGGCCACACATTATTGACTCATGGCCTTTTAATGGAAAGGGCTTTGAGAGTACCGCATCTTTTTGTCGAGTGTCCCAGCCTTTGGGACCTTCGTCGTAGGCACCTCTCCGTGTACCGGGTGGGTGACGGTTCTTACAGTCTCTCCCAGGTGCTCGGGGAGGAGGCTTGTAGTGTGGGAGGGAACACCCTCTCCTATGTGGAAGAGGCTGGCCTTCTCCACAAAATATTATTTTATTATATTTATGGTTTTTAGATGGTTTGATTTATTTTTTTTTTTTTATGTTGACGGGTTCTTTTATTAATAATGTGCTTTTTAGTTTGTGTCTTTTAATCATGGTGCCTATCCCTTTTGGGTATTCATGTTTTATTAATTATGTAGATGACAATTTTATGTTGGGCGGTATATGACCTTAGCTGTTGCGCCGCCAGGTGCTTAGTTGCATCAAAATCAATCAATCAATCAATTAATTATTCCTGCACGTAAGAATAATATCTTGAGTGTAGAATTTAAGCACGTCACCGTGTTGCTATAACATTCCACTCCACCTTTAGCCCTCACAGGTCAAGATAGGCTCGTTCCTTCAAGTTAGGTATTGGATATTAAGATGGTAATTATTTTGTAACGATTTGTTTATAATAATAATGTCCAGTATTTGAAGAACATTATGAACAGTGGTAAGGGTGTACTGACAGTTGTCATTGAAAGTTGTTTCTTGGCAGTTCCGACCTAAGGTAATTAATTTTACATTTTTCATTACATAAGGAACCATTCACAGGCTTTAGTGTTGACATTACTTTGTGATCATAGATGGATTGGGTGTGGTTGGAAACATAAATCAAATATTTAATTAAGGTGTTAGATATTTCATATGCGTCGGAGTTGATGAATGCAGTTGAGCTTCAAGGTGTTGGTTGATTCAGGGTATAAAAAAGTTAATATTCTGATATTTCACTTTGATACAGATTACCTTGCACTTTATATGTTATTTACAATAGCCGATTTACACAAGACGACCTATTTAATCAATAATAGTTGAGATTAAGATATGACGGTATGATGTTAGTAAACACCTAAAGCTGTAAGTGAGTCTTGCTCCAGCCTTGGTGAAGTGTAGACCTTCTCCTGGCGCTCTGCCTGCTTTGTTGTTTGAGTTGTTTCTGAGTTCTTGTTTGTGTGTTATTGTTTTTGTGGTGTTTTTTTTAGTTCTTCGTCTGTTTTATCGTGTTTTGAGTTTTGTTTTGTTGTGGTTTTGTGTGTGTATGTGTGTGTGTGTGTGTGTCCCTGGCTGATCTAGGCCTTGCCTGGCCTGATGGAGAGCGCGGATTCCTGCTTGGAGGCCGACTTGGCCATCTCGGAGGACGACAAGTGTCTTGTTGAGCATCACTGGCCTGAGCTGTTCTCGCGCAACCCTCTCCCCCTGTTCTCAGACACTCCGCAGCATGGGATGCAGCCGTCAACATCCTCTATCTCTACCAAGCGACCCGTTGTCTCCTCATCCGACTGCTCGCAGGCATCCGATTGTGTGGACTGTTTAACTCCAGCTGCCAAGACGGCGAAGGGTGCTTCAGCTGTGCACAACGTACACTCACAATCCAAAATCTGTATCCAGGTCATGTTGAAGTTTCGAATCATTTGATAATTACCTAATTACAACGCTTATCCTGTGTCATATTTCATGAGCTCGCTTAATACTCGATCAGGAGCAGAGGATAGAAGGATGAATATAATGCTAGATGGTGAAATATTGGAGGAGGTGGAGTGCTTGGAGATGGTTAGATTGGAGAGGAGGTTAGAATATGTGGAGAGAATGGAGGAGAATAGAATGGTAAAAAGGATAGTGTGCTCAGATGTGGGAGGTTTAAGGAGGAGAGGAAGGCCACAGAGGAGATTGATTGGCACACTGAAAGGAGCTCTGAGTGGAAGAGGTATATCTGTGGCGCAAGGTAGAGTAATTGCGCGTGACAGAAACGAATGGAGGAGGATTGTGAATGTTTGAAGAGTGGACGCAGCTGCACGGTCCTTGGAGGAGGGGCCAGCACTGAGTATGACCTATGGCTGGCTGGATGCTGGAGGGGGAGTTTGCCCTGTAGTGAAGTGGCAGAGGTAAACCAGCTTTTGCTCTCGGGCCTTGCTATGGATGCAACCATAGCTGTACCCCTTGTAGTCCCACAAGGAGATGCGGTTGTGTGGTGGGGGTTGCTCCCTCTTCCAACAGGGATTGGGGGGTTGAGATATGGAGTGTGTGTGTGGGAGGAGGGGAAGTTTTATGTTTGGGCATTTGTGTTTCGGAGGGTGTGTGATATGACAGGGATACCTCCAGTATGGAGATCAAGGCCTGGTATATAGCAGGCGATAGTATCATATACACTGTCACCACCCTTACAGAAAGGATGGATATTGATGTATCTCGCCTTGAGAAGCTTTTCAAGTCCGTCCCTTCTCGTGGTCCATCTCCTTCTCCAGGTCGCTCATCTGCCCCTACTCCCCAGACTTCTACCTCGAAACACAGAGTTTACAAGTGATTGCTAGCTGGACGTCATTTCTTGGAACGTATGTGGTATCACCAGTTATGCTAGGCTCACTGAACTCAAGGCTTACATTTTTCTTTATCATACTAGGGATATATTTTTTTTCCAGGAAGCATTTCCAGGACGGCTGCTCGATGCTGGGCAAGCTACTCATGACTTTTAATGGTTATACGTCTCCTGGCCACACATCCAACATCGTCATACTGCCCACTCCTGGACGCTTGATGCACGTAATCAGGAGGCGAAGGAGGCTGAAGGTGATGGCCTTTTGTTTCAAGCAAACCCAACCCCTGACCTGCTTCATCGTTACCAGATGTCTAGGGACGCCTTAGTTGCCCTGCAGGAATGTGCTCACACTGAGTGTTAACAGTGGTTCATGGACACCATCACCTACTAAACAACTGTGGCACCTCATCTGTCGGGTTGTTAAAAAGATGCCGGGCACTGACCGTCATCACACTCCCGCCGTCTACGCCCAACAACTTGTCAGTGCCTGGTCAGAACAATCTACCCCAGCCAGTCTACTCATCCACATACAAGATGCATTCGCTTCTCTTGCTGCTGACCATCAGCTACATCTGGTGTCTGCTCTGTTGCAAGATGTTGACGATGATTCAAAGCAAGTAACTGAGGAGTTGCGCCATGCTCTCTCTCGGGGTAGAGCTTCTTCCCCTGGTGATGATGGTATTACTTATGCTGCACTACGCCTTCTTCAACTGTACAATCTTTGTCTTCGTGATGGTTGTGTAACACGAGCTTGGATCAGCAGCACAATAATACCCATCCCTGAGCCCGACACTGCGAACACGCCCTAAAGGGGTGTTCTTAACCAATTTTGTTTTAATATTCTGATGAATTGGTTGCTCAGTTCTCTCCCTGATATTCATGGAATTACAATTACATGCTATGCTGTTGTTATCTGTGATTATTCTACCTCTCCAGGGGATCTCCAGCGGTTTCTTGACTTCTTCTCCGTGGCCTCCTCTCACTGTGGCATTATTGTCTCGTCAGATACGAGCAGAATACTCGCCTGTCACATTCCTCAAGCTCTGCCAGTATTTACAATTGGAGGAACTGTCATTCCCATGTGTTCCCAGTACCTCTACCTGAGCGCAGCAGTCAATATTTAGCCGGTTATCCCTGCCAGGCCTCAAGACCAGCGCGGACCTGTAATACTTCAATGGCTCACTAACAACTCTAGTACCATCTACAGTATATTGTTTTTATCCGTTCAGTTGTTGTTTACCGTTTCCTTGCTTTGAGTCAACTTCCAGGAAACTTTAGAAAAATTTCAGAAGAGAGCGATGAAAATAATTCTCGGCTCTCCCATGTCGACCAGGATAGTGAATATGCAGCTTGAATTGCGTCTTCCTCCATTAGTCGAGAGAATTTAATCTAATTTTTCATGCTTCACTGTCAAGTGCCTCCATTTCCCACATCTTTAACCCCACTACTCTCAGTTAGTTAAAACTTCTCTTAGACCAAACTTTCCCGTCCCTCCCATACTGACTGCTGGACGTGCTCTCATAAGGTCTGTTTCCTCTATGCTCTGTTGTCATAATATAGATATATTGGTTGTAGACGTTCCCCCAGTGCCCCCTCCATGGATGCTACCCACAACTGTTGTGAGCTTCACACCGACTTCTCAACAGCGGCAGTTGGCTCTAGAACACGTAGGAACAGTGACATCCTCCATCACATCTCAATACTGCCTCTACACTGACGGCTCATTGCAGGCGGATGGTGTAGTAGGTTGTGCCATTATCTCACCTGACTTGGAGTCACCTCCAGGGGGCTGGGTTGGCCATCATCTCCGTAACCACTCTAGCTCCACATTGTGTGAACTGTATGTCTTTTTTGTCAACGGGGAGTAAACGCTGCAATATTTTGTGACTCCAAACCTGCCCTTCATTCCCTCTCCAGTACTCTACTGTTGTTCAGTAGATCTTTTTGTTTTTGGCCTTATTGCATCATCGTAACTTGACGGTCACCTTTTTATGGGTCACAATGCTACAGTTGACAGACTCGCGAAGGAGGCTTGCCGTCTGCCTCCTCGTGGTGTTGGACGTCCTCTCTCCCCGACCTTTTTCCATTACCCACTTCGAGTCTGTCTGCCATCTCAAATATTCCTACCGTCGCTGGGGCCTCATGGTTTGGAGGCACAATGTAGTCTCTGTTTGTTTGAGGCTTGGCTCCTGGCCACCATGGCAGGTTGATGGGATGGAGGGCAAGCCTCCCTTCACTGAGAGTCATAAAAAAAAAAAAAAAAGTCATTTAAAACTATCCCATAAAACACTCAGTATTATGTGTTACTCTTACTATTATTATAATTATATCATGTTTATTTAGTAGGCTACGTAAAAATTATAAGATTTAATAGTTCATGCCAGACATCTCCACACGCTAGCATGTTTGGTTGCAGTCTCTTCTTGGGTAACTGTACGTACAGTCATGGTCAAAAGTCCTGCAACCTGGTGAATAAAAGCGAGCCATTTGAGTGAATCTTATGAACCAATATTGCAGAGACCAACAGCTATAGTTTCGGATCATTTTTCGAAGCCATCTCATTGGAAGGTGTTGCAGGACTATTGACCATGACTGTACCACACAATTTGCAGCGAAATATGTTTATTAACAATTATTTGGGTACAGCTCCTGGTGGGTTGGTGGCTGACTGGGTGTCTGGTGATGACGTCATCGTACCGTTCCTCCCTCATCTCACATCTGGTGGTTCAGGGCAAGTCCCCGGTGATCAACTCTGTGAAGGAACTGGTGGAACGGGATGAATGGAGGTGGGGGACCCAGCGCATGACGGGTGCAATCAAACCATATCTTAAAAGCAGCCCCAACCCTGACATGCGAAAATTATACTACCAAATGCAGGTACAGTTTCGTTGCAGGAACGGTATCGAAACAACAACAATAATTATATGCTTATTATAGAAACAAAAGTCAGTGAAAAACACTTGATGATGAACCTGTTAATCAGTGAACCATAACAGACGCCGCCTTGCAGACAACAGGTAGGCTATAGACAGTATAGTTTAATTTGTTCCGAAACCATGGAATCTTTTCATTCAAAACATTTCACTTTGAGGGCAGGTTAATCGAATTCCACCTTTCCTATCATTCTCGCCCCAACAGTTTGTTTTTACTGTTACTATTACCTGGTACTGGTCCTGTCTGTCTGTCATATATTTAAATTTTAAATTTTATTTTGTTATTCTTAACAGCGTTGCCGTTCTGTGGAAATGTAGTCTGCAAGTGTGGAAATAAATGAGCATCACCTTGTGGTTAGTGGTTCCGTTTTCCACATCACTGTGGATATTAATTCCACACATTTAAATTGCGATTTTTAGCATAAAGAATGAAGTAAAATCGTTGCAGACTATAAAACAGTTTCATTTATCCTCATGACGATTATCCTACCAGTGAGCTTCATGAAATATCTGTTAGCAACCCGGTTTAACGGGTTATTTGCTATCATCGGTGTAGTTCTGGTGGAAAACTGATAATACCTACCAGTTCCTTCTCTTTCGTGAGTGAATTTGACCATTCCCTGCCGTCTGTAGAAGACCTATGTCAGTGGACTGTGTTTCCTGCTAGCAGTTCTTTTCGCTTTGGTTAGTTAAATTCATATTTATCTTGGATATGTTTTAAAATAGTTAAGTAAATCTTAAGACCAATCAAATGTTTTCTGTTAATTAAGGGTCCTGTAGTCGTGATAGAGATTTGCAGGCTACAGATTCCTTTTACAGTATCACGAAACAATGTCATTATAAATTGGAGTTTCGTGGCAGTGTTTGGTGGAATCTGTATCCTCCTGATTGATTGATTGATTTATAGATGCCATTAGGCATCTGGCGGCGCAACAGCTAGGTCATCTACATAATGGTCATCTGCATAATCAATAAAATATGTACACACATTAAATAGGTTTCACTACCCCGAAAGTGATAATGATTAAAAGGACATAGAAACTAAAAAAGCAATTTTTTTAATAAAAGAACCTCTTAACTTAAGTAAAATATATAAAAGAATTAAAACTAAAAACATTGAACTATCTAAATAGCCATAAGTATCATAAAATTCACAATTTGTGGAAAAGGCCAGCCTCCTCCACATAAGAGAGAGTGTTCCCTCCCACCCTACAAGCCTCCTCCCCGAGCACCTGGGAGAGACTGTAAGAACCGTCACCCACCCGAACGAAGGTCCCCAAGCCTGGGACACTCGACAATAAGATGCCGTACTGCCAGAGGGACCAGACAATCATCACAGTAGAGAGGGTGAGCCCTCTCCATTAAAAAGCCATGAGTCAATAATGTGTGGATAATGCGGAGAAGGACAAGAGCCGTCTAACACCGGTGGGACAGGCCGCTGTAGCTCCACAAACCAAGGCTTCGATGGCATCCCATCTGTCCTGCCAGCAGGAACAAACGGCAGCATCTATGTAGGGTCGAAGGTTCACTGCAGGAACGGGATGACGCCTGACAGGAGGCCGAGAATTGGAGGCCGCAGCCTTAGCCAAGGCGTCAGCCCACTCATTCCCATCAACACCCACATAAGCTGGGACCCAACAAAATGTGACCTTGCGGCCATGACGACCCAAAAGGACAAGCCACAATTGAATGACCAACACCAGGGGATGGGAAGAGTTAAAATTGCACAAGGCCTGCAAGGCACTACAAGAATTGCTAAAATTAGTAAAAGAAGGCTGAGGGAGAGTAAAAATCCCTTGGAGGGTATTAAAAAAAACAAATGACATGACAGAACGGAGCCTGCCGCCTCTAAAAAAGTCAGGAAAAACAACTCCAAAACTAACTCCAGCATTAGACATTGACCCATCAGTGTACACAGGGAGGGACTCCCTCAGCCTTCTTTTACTATTTTTAGCGATTCTGGTAGTGCCTTGCAGGCCTTGTGCAATTTTAACTCTTCCCATCCCCTGGTGTTGGCCATTCTCGAGTGACTTGTCCTCCTGGATCATCGTGGCCGCAAAGTCACATTTTGTTGGGTCCCGGCCCATGTGGGTGTGAGTGCGAATTTGCGGGCTGACGCCCTGGCTAAGGCTGCAGTCTCCTATTCTCGGCCACCTGCCAGATGTCATCCTGTACCTGCAGTGGACCTTCGACCCTACATAGATACTGCCGCTTGTTCCTGCTGGCAGGACAGATGGGACGCCGTAAGGCTAACAAGCTCCGTGACATCTGCCAGCGCCTTGGTTTGTGGAGCCACAGCGGTCTTTCACGCTGGTGGAAGACGGCTCTTGTCCATCTCCGCATTGGCCCCACATAATTGACTCATGGCTATTTAATGGAGAGGGCTCCCCCTCCCTACTGTGATGATTGTCTGGTCCCTTTGACAGTACGGTATCTTATTATCGTGTGTCCCAGCCATGGGGACCTTTGTCGAAGGCACATCTCCGAGTACCGGGTGGGTGACAGTTCTTACAGTCTCTCCCAGATGCTCTGGGAGGTGGTTTGTAGTGTGAGAGGGAACACCCTCTCCCATGCGGAGCAGGCTGGCCTCCTCCACAAATTGTGATTGTATGATATTTATGGTTTTTAGATGGTTTGATGTGTTTTTAGTTGTGATTCTTTTATATATTTTACTTAAGTCGACGGGTTCTATTAGTAAAAATGTGTTTTTTAGTTTGTGTGTCTTTTTAATCATGCTGCCTATCCCTTTCGGGGTAATGAAGACTATTTAATGTATGTTCATGTTTTATTAATCATGTAGTCTATCAGAATAACCCACACACATTAGATGAACTGAAAACTAACATTGAAACAGCAATTGTAAATATTACTGTAGCAACCCTACACAAGTGTCTGCTAACATGGTAAAATAGGTATGAGCTTGCATTCATGAAAATATATTACAGTTTGAACATATGATGTGAATATGATCTGCTATTACTTCTTAAACACTGTAAATAAGTTCTATATTTCATGTCTTAAATGCATATGTACAGCGTATAATATACATGTAATAAATATTATAATATGTATATGAATCATCTGTAGATATGGTACAGTACTTGTTTCAGCACTCACACAATCAAAGAAAAATGCACACATGTAGAAATGATGATTGTGAAAAAATGGGAATGGTCCAAAGATTGGAGAAGTCTTCCATTGTGTTTTAGGTCTTCAGCCATTATAGGTAACCATTATGGCAGGGGTTGTTGTTAAAGTTCTTCAAGCTGTCTGGCCGAGCAACCCCGTATGGCAGGGGTTTCATAGCACACCAGTCACCTTCGTAAAAATACTTATGTCAACCCTGCCGTAATGGCTACCTGTAGTGGTTGATGACCTAAACCACAGTGGAAAACCTCTCCTATAGGGTGTATCCTAATTTTCCTAATCTTTCTGAGGGTCCTTGTGTTAAACAGGAATGTTGAAAACACTCTTCAACAAATCATTTCTTACAATTTGTGCTTCATTAAAAGCATCAATTGTTGCGTTATATTATTAAGTTTTTATGCATTTTTCCATCCGTTCTGAATGTGATGGAGGTTGCACACGACGTCTCTTCACCCGTGGTGCAAAGCCACTTGTCCGTGAAGGGAAGTGCAGTGGTTCACCCTCTTCCTATTCAGCCGACAACTCCACCTCATGAGAGGAAGCACCCTCCTGTGTTGGTGCAAGACCGCAGGAAACTGTCTGTGGCCTATCCAGAGGTCTCTCGCCATACAGGTCTTACAGGAGATCGTAATGGGGGAGCTCTTTAACCTGAGGGTTGCCCGTTTTCTTTAAGGCATCCCTGTATGCTTTGAACAGCTGCTTAAGGTTCTTCGGCTGTTCCTCTGTGACATATGTAGGAGGAAAGAACCAAGTTAGCAGTCTGCAATGAATATAATGACCAAATGTTTTCATAAATGTCACCTTCAACAAAAAAAAACAACGGGAACCGATTTGACTTGGTAGGGGGGCTAGCGTGTCTCCGAGACCTGGTGAGCTAGACTAGAGGGGGCTCCGGCCCCTGCTCTGCCCCGATTTCAGGGAGAGAGGGCTTCCCATGCTAGTAAGGTCGCCAGTGAGAGACCAGACTAAATGCTTCCCATGCATTAGGCTGCCAGTACGGGCCAACAGTGCTGCCCTCCAGAGGGACTGCCCTCTAGGGGCCATCCTATGTTGGATGGTTGGGTGTCTGGGCCAGGAGATGTTGGGGAAGGGGGTCTCAGCCCCGTGGGGGAAGAGGTACCTCGCCCACGGCGACCAGCGCTCGGTCCCCTCATCTGCCCGGTAGGTAGTAGCTTTTGGCTCCTGGGGCAAAAAAAAAAAAAAAAATCAATGAATAATGGATAAAGAAAAGCTCCAATCGCTTCCTCGAGCGGTGGTCGACCAGGCCCTTGAGACGTCACTCTCTGGTCGTGGTAGTATGCAGAAAGCTGCAAATAAGACTAGACCTAGCATGTCGGGTGTTGTGTTGAAGAACCCTGTTAGCGATTTTGACACATTAATGTTAACGAATGTACAGTCGGCAAAAAAAGTTTCGTTACCATCCCTAAAACATTGTGATGAAATACTGGTATGCCTGACTGGTGAGTGTCGTACCTCCGCCACCCTCCGGCCTCCATAAGCCTGTGCCCCCGGCCACTGCCCCTCAGTGTGTCATGGGCAGCCAAGTAGGAATGACATTCTTTCAGACAGTGCTATTTTTTCTGGGTATTTCACGGTTATTCTTGTTCTAAAATACTCAAAAGCATTTCCTTATGTTTAATAATGAATAGTTAAATAGTAAGAGTTCTTCAACAGTCAAAATTTAATTTAAAATCAGCTAAACATTTGATATAAAAAAGTTGACACTGCCGGGGCAATGACGATTCCCGTCCAGCATGTCCCGGATGACACGAGTCACAGCTGCATGTCGGTGGAGTACCAACCCTACCAGGTTTACCATTGTTAAAATTGACGTAAGGGTGGTAACGAAACTTTTTTGGCCGACTGTACTTGCATCCCTTTCCTATGGCGCTATCCACTCCATTTTTAAGTGTTTGGGAGTAGTTCTTTGAATCCGAATCACATATGACAGTGATTATAGGTAAAATCGGTGCTATATTACTTTTAATACAAATGCTGCTACCAAAGCAGCATTTCAGGCAAAAGATTCTTTGACGGTGGGGGATACTCATTGTAAAGTTCAGATGATGCGGTCCACCAATGTAGTTGATAGTGACAATGACTACTGCCCTAACATATTTGATGACTCTGTAGAGCATGTCCCAAAGGAACGTCGGGTTCCTACACCCTTTTGGTATGTGGCTTACTACAGGGAGGGACGTGGTAACCTTATCCATGCTTCCCGGTATCTGGAGATAGAAATTGAATTATTACCAATGGGCCACATAAAGAAATATGGTAGGGGCGTTTTAATCAGAGCCAAACATCTTACACAGGCCATGATGCTCCTCAATCTGCCCTGTCCTTCTGATAGCATGTTTGAATCCATTAAACCACATCAAACATTTAATTATAGCAAGGGGCGTATATATAATGAGGACCTGTATGAATTCTCAGAAGAGGACATTCTCGCTATGTGCCCAGACAGTGTCCAACGAGTAACAAAGATGAAAGGTAGTGAATATATGATCATCCTCACTTATTATGGCTCGCATATCCCAGATCGCATTAACATTAACCTCACCTCTAATGAGGTGAAGCCTTTTGTTGAGCGTCCCCTACAGTGTTTCTGTTGTTATGAGTTTGGTCATGGGAGGAGGAACTGCAACAACCGTTCCCGGTGTGGTAATTTTTTCTGCTCTTGACTCACATCTTACTTCTGAGTGTCAGTCAGAGAGTTACTGTTTTTACTGCAGAGATGCTCACCCCTTGCGTTCTTGCCAATATAAGATGTACCTCCTTGAGCAGGATATCCTCCACTTGGCTAATACCCAATTCACTAGCATAGGTAGTGCCAGACGGCAACTCAACTTCAGGCGACAGAAGGATGGTGGTGTGAAGACATACGCCTCCTCCCTTCGCCCTAAATCGGTTGCAGCACCCTCTCAACCCTCTCAAGAGGAAGCTGCTTTTTGCTCTAGTGAGAGCAATTCTAAGGTTACACTACATAATAGTTTCTCTGTCTTGGAAACTTTATCAGACACTCATTTTGTTGACCCTTCAACTGATGACAATTCTCAGACTTTAGCTAAAAGTGTCCATGTGGTAGAGGTTCACGCTGCCACACGCTCTCCAAAAAGGAAACTTAAGTCACCTAAACTGCCACAGAGACGCCTTCGTGGTTCCTCTGATGCACTTGACTCCATAGATGTTCCTTCTTGTAAGGCAACCATCTCTGTGGTCTCATCCATAGTTTCCTCTCAATCCCACCAGAAGCGTTATCGTGGCTCTGATGAATCTCTTGATTCAACAGAAGTTCCTCCTCGCAAGCTTCCTTTGGGATCATCAGAGGGGCGTGAAGTTAATGTGGATGCCTCGGATGTTGTGACTTCAAAAGATTCAGTTTCTCCTCTGCTTGAGCAGCGGAGTGATTCAACCACCTGTATTAGGGATGTTGATGTATCTGCCTGTGTCAGTGATACCACTGCTGTACAGTACAATACCAATGTAATTGTTTCAAAGAATATCCCAGCTCATATACTTTCATCTTCTTCTAACACATTAGATGCTTCAGGGACTTGTCTACAGGTCCCAATTACTGCCCCAAGTACTACTCCTCAGGTTCGCTCTTCTTCTAGTGGCCAAGGATTAGACAAATCTTATCGTTTGAGTAAACCCTCAGGTCGAGGTGGTAGTGGGAAGTACATCCGTGAGGCTTCCCAAAAATCAGTACTAAAGTAACGCTGTTCAAGGTCCTTCAGTGGAATTGCCGTGGCTTGTGTGCTTCTTGGGAGGAACTGTGCGTTCTTCTCTCTAGCTTCTCTCCTGCATGTGTTTCTCTCCAAGACACAATGCTTGGGGACTACATTCCTGCCAGTCCTCCAGCATACTCTGCATTTTATTCCAATTCATTTGAAGGGCAGGGTCACCATGGTGGCGCTGCCATCCTAGTTCGTCGAGATATTCCATGCATGAGCCTGGAGCTTGACACTCCTCTCCAGGCTGTTACAGTTAAGGTTTTTATGGACCGCCCGTGCACTGTGTGCGGTCTATACCTTCCTCCCAGTGTTACAGTTGAGAGGGGTGATCTCAATCGTCTTGTACGGGACCTTCCCTCTCCCTTTATTTTATTGGGGGATTTTAATGGTCATCATCCTCTTTGGGGTGACAGTTCGGTCAACCCCAGGGGTGTTTTATTGAGGATGTGGGATTAGGGGTTTTAAATACGGGAGATGTAACATATTTTAATAGCCCTTCAGGGACTTTTACCGCCATTGACATTTCCCTTTGCTCACCCAGTGCTCTGTTGGATTTTACTTGGAGAGTGTTGCCTGATTTATATGGCAGTGACCATTTCCCTATACCTTTAGAAGGTAACAGGCATCAACCACAATCTCGTCTTCCTAGGTGGAAATTAGAGAAGGCTGACTGGCAGTTTTTTAGAGAGATTACTTCTTCGGTCTCTTCTGTAGCCGATTTTGGTAGCTCTGATGAGGCTGTAACATATTTCACTGATATGCTGCTCTCAACTCTATCCCTAAAACTTCTGGCTACTTTCTCAAACGTCCTACCCTAAGTGGTCACCAGTCTGCACCACTGCTGTGCGGGAGAAGCGCGCTACTTTCTCTCGCCTTCGTCGCAATCATGGGGACCCAACTCTTTTAAAGGACTTCCAACGGGCAAGGGCTCGCGCTAGACGAGTCTTAAAAGAGCCACGACGTGCATCTTGGAAGGCCTATGTGTCTTCAATTAATGCTAAAACTCCACTCACCCAAGTGTTCAGGAGAGTCCGTAAGATGGCGGGGAAGTTTTCTCCTAGTTCTCCACCTGTACTTAAGGTCAATGAAATTAAGATCATGGATGGTTTGACAGTGGCCAATACCATGGTGGAGGCTTTTGCAAGAGTCTCCAGCCGTGACTCTCGACCTCTGGCTGTCAGGCATGAGTTAAGAGTCAAGGAGCGCACTGTCCTGGATTTCTCAGGGAACGAGAATGAAAGTTATAACCATATATTCACCCTGAGAGACCTGCATTCTGCTCTCTCTCTCTCTGTGTCGACACTTCTCCTGGGCCAGACAACATCCCATATGCAATGTTGCGACACTTGGGTGAGGAGGCGATCTCATTTCTTTTAGCTTTATATCACAGAATTTGGCTGGAGGGTGTCTTCCCTTCTGGGTGGAGGGTTGCTATCATCCTTCCTTTCATCAAGCCAGGCAAGGACTCTGGTGTTGCCCTCAATTACCGACCAATTGCCTTGAACTCCTGTCTCTGTAAACTATTTGAAAAGATGGTGAATGTCAGACTGGTATACTTCTTGGAATGGGGGGATTTTCTGTCTCCATCCCTGTCTGGCTTTCGTAAACACCATTCCACTACAGATGCTCTGGTCAGGTTGGCAGCTGCTGCATGTGAGGCCTTTGCACGACATCAACACCTTGTCTGTGTATTCTTTGATTTAAAGAAAGAGTATGACACTACATGGCAATATAGGATCCTGCAGCAACTCCATTTATGTGGCCTGCAGGGTCGCATTCCACGCTCTCTTAAGGAGTTTCTCAGTGGTCGCAGTTTTTCTGTGAGGGTTGCTACAACCAACTCAGCATCTGTTGCACAGGAGGAGGGCGTCCCCCAGGGAAGCATCCACAGTGTGACATTGTTTGCAGTAGCAATTAATGCCATTGCCTCATCCCTTCCAGACGGTACAGCTAACTCGATGTACCTTGACGACCTAGCAGTCTGGTTAGCTGCTTCCCGTATGTCAGTGGCGGAGTGGGGCATGCAGCTTGCCCTTGACAGGGTGTCAAGTTGGACTGGTGCTCATGGGTTTCGATTTTCTCCTTCCAAGACTTCTGCCGCATCTGAGGCGTCCACCCCGATTCAGACTAATTCATGTATGGTCATCGGATACGATGTGTCGAGGAGACTCGCTTTTTGGGTCTCCTTTTTGACAAACGTTTGACTTGGGTTCCCCACTTATGTACACTTAAGGTCTCTTGCCTCAAGGCTCTTAACCTGTTGAGGATTCTGGGCCATACGTCCTGGGAGGCTGATCGGGCCACCTTCCTCCGCCTATACCATGTTCTTATTAGGTCGAAACTCGACTATGGGTGTGAGGTGTACTCTTCTGCCACCGATGCCCGTCTCAGAGTTTTAGACCCTGTTCATCATGCTTGAGTACGTCTGGCGACAGGAGCCTTCAGGTCGTCCCCAATCCCCAATCTCCTGGTGGACGCTAATAAGCCACCTCTTGATCTCCGTCGCCAGTCCTTGATGGTTCGTTATTCGCATCGATTACATTGACTTCCTGATTCCCTTCCCTGCTTGGGGGTGTCATATGATATCATGTCTCAGTACTACCTTTTACATTCTCGTACACCATGGCCCTTTGGCTTCTGGGTCAGGAAGGCTATGGAGGAGATGGGCATTGATGACTTCCAGATTTGTCAGTGAGGGTCCCCAGGGTGGCTCCATGGCTTCTTCCAGAAGTTTTCCCCTGCACCTACTTTACAGACAGGAAGGAATCTCTTCCTCCTCCAGTGGCTCGTTCCCTCTTTTTAGAACATGCCTTCACTCACAGAGAGTCCCTCCCTGTGTACACTGATGGGTCAAAGTCTGATGCTGGAGTTGGCTTTGGAGTTGTCTTTCCTGACTATTGCCATAGCGGCAGTCTCCCTTCTGTCATGTCAATTTTTACTGCTGAGCTCTCGGCCATTTTATATGCCCTCCAAGTTATTTTTACTCTCCCTCAGCCTTCTTTTACTATTTTTAGCGATTCCTGTAGTGCCTTGCAGGCCTTGTGCAATTTTAACTTTTCCCATCCCTTGGTGTTGGCCATTGTTGAGTGGCTTGTCCTCGTGGGTCGTCGTGGCTGCAAAGTCACTTTTTGTTGGGTCCTGGCCCATGTGGGTGTCGATGGGAATGAGCGGGCTGACTCCCTGCCTAAGGCTGCGGTCTCCAATTCTCAGCCTCCTGTCAGTCTTCATCCTGTTCCTGCAGTGGACCTTCGACCCTACATAGATGCTACCGTTCGTTCCTGCTGGGATGGGATGCCGTCGGGGCTAACAAGCTTCGCAACATCAGCCAGCGCCTTGGTTTGTGGAGCTACAGTGGCCTGTCTCACCGGCGGGTACGGCTCTTGTCCGTTTCTGCATTGGCCACACATTATTGACTCATGGCTTTTTAATGGAGTGGGCTCACCCTCCCTACTGTGATGATTGTCTGGTCCCTTTGATAGTACAGCATCTTATTGTCAAGTGTCCCAGCCTTGGGGACCTTCGTTGTAAGCACCTCTCTGAGTACAGAGAGGGTGACGGTTTTTACAGTCTCTCCCAGGTGCTCGGGGAGGAGGCTTGTAGTGTAGGAGGGAACACCCTCTCCTATGTGGAGGAGGCTGGCCTTCTCCACAAAATATTATTTTATTATATTTATGGTTTTTAGATGATTTTATGTCGACGGGTTCTTTTAGTAATAATGTGCTTTTTAGTTTGTGTGTCTTTTATTCATGGTGGCCATCCCTTTCGGGTGTTGATGTTTTATTAATTATGTAGATGTAAATTTTATGTTGAGCGGTATATGACCTTAGCTGTTGCGCCGCCAGATGCCTAGTTGCATCAAAAATCAATCAATCAAATCATCATCTTGTAACAGAGCAGACATTAGACATAGCCATTCGACAGCAGCGCGGGAAGCGAGTGCATCTTGTATGTGGATGGGTAGACTGACTGGGGTAGATTGTTCTGACCGTGCATCGACAAGTTGTGGGCATAGTCGATGGGAGTTTAATGACAAGCAGTGGCCGGTGTCTTTTTAACAATGCGACGGATGAGGTGCCACATTGAAGCCACACTTATATGCTGGTTGATGCTGTCCATGAACCGCTGCCTAGATTCAGTGTGAGCACACTCCTGCAAGGCAACTATAGCATCCCTAGACATCTGGTAACGATGGAGCAGGTCAGGGGTTGGGTTGGCTTGAAACAGTATCCATCACGTTCAGCCTCCTCCTTTGCCTCCTGTATACGTGCATCCAGCGTCCAGGAGTGGGCAGTATGGCGATGCTGGAGGTGTGGCCGGGAGACGTATAGCCTATAAAAGTCATGAGTAGCAGATACAAGATCAGAGTACAACTGTTCAGCTGATGATATGTCAAAAGTAGGGAATACATGGGCCATAAATAAGATGTAAGTCGGGCAATATTTAGGGGGCACAGCAATACGCAAACGAGTGGCTGAAGCACTTGACCCAGCAGGTAGAGAATAATGAAACCGAAGAGCGATGTGATCAGAGAATAAGTCTGGCACGGAGGAGCACAGGACCTGAGATGCTATCAGGCCAGACGAGAGGATGTAATCCAGAGTACCTCCCCAGCAATGAGTGGCACCACCAGTATCCCAGCGTGTCAGATGATGCTTGAGGATGCATGAAAGGAGACGAACACCATTACGAATAATAGAGCCAGAACCATCACCCAAATCAGATAGCCGAGCATTAAAATCTCCCATATACCCCATACCATGCACTGTTGGAGAAGGAAGAGCCTCAAGAGTGAGTCTAGCTGGGGCAGAATAGACATTACATAGTTGGAGTACTCCATTTCCAGATAGGACCTCAAATAGCTGAAAGGTCATGTCAGGATCAGTGGAAGTACAGAGAAGGCGATGTGGCAAGGAGCTATGTATGTAAGTCAGGAGACCATTCCTTACCAGATGAACATATGGCACATAACCTGAGAAGGGAGGAGCTTGCCCAACAGTGAGTGGTCGTCCTGGAAATGCTTCCTGGAGAAAAATAACACTGGGATGATGACGAAAACCATAGGCCTTGAGTTGAGTGAGCTAAGCATAACTGGTGATACCACATACATTCCAGGAGATGACATCTAGCCGGCAATCACTAGCGAACTCTGTATTTGGAGGTAGAAGTCCGGTGAGTGTGGTCAGATGAGCGACCTGGAGAAGATGATGGACCAGGAGAAGGGACTGACTCGAAAAGCTTTTCAAGGCGAGATGCAACAGTATCCATCTTTTCGGTAAGGGTAGTGACAGTTGAGATGATGGCCTGCTGAGCCTCGACCAAGGTGGAGAGCTTGGAGTCATTAGCAGCCTGAGCGGCAACCAGCCCATCAATCCTGGCTTCAAGGGCAGAAAAGCGGTTCTCGAGAGCCGTACATCGTGCCATGAGGGTAGCAACAGACTTGCGGAGGGCTAGGTCTGGAGGTGAGGCAGGGCTGGTAGGAGGAGCAGTCTGGATGGCGGTGGTGGAGGCAGAGCAATAGTAGAGACACGAGCCTGGACCTGACGTCGAGTACATCCATGCCACACGTTAACCCCTGGGTGAAGGCATCGTGGACACTTCCATCGAGACATATTATCAGGAGGTGAAGGCTCAGATGTGGAGGCAGCAGGACGTGATGGTTCACCCCTGACAGGACACGTCTTGGAATCATGGTCGGCGGCACACCATGCACACTTCGGCCTGGCAGAACAGTACCGGAAGATGTGCCCAACTCCACAGCACCTGTAGCACCAAGGCTGGTCATTATGAAGTTTCCTCACCTCACACGGTGGAAGACAAGGGAGGAAATCAAAGGAAATCTCATATGGAGGTGGATTGGGTTGACTCCAGAAAACAACAATATGGCTAATGGGGGAACCATCTTGGAAAAAACGACGGGCAGAGTACACACCAGGGTATCCCTTGGCAACTTTTGGGTCAATATCAATAGGAAAACGGGTGAGGATGTAGCTGGGGAATTTACGAGGCCTGTCGGGTGAGTCTTCAAGAATGAGAAGCAGAGACAAAAATTCACCAGCCTTGACTCTATCAATGATGTCCTGACGCTTCCTAGAGATGTAGACAAACCGGGAGGTGACAGCAGCTATCCGAAGAAGGTTGTGCAAAAAATTGATATCCAGCGAGCCGGTGGTTAATGGGCAGCTGTATGAGGAGATGGAGTCACTATGGGGTCACCAATTGTTGCTAAACCAACTTAGGCTGTCCTCTTTTATCCTGTGCAGAAACTATGAGAGCTTGTGAAGCATCTCTGTGCCGTATTTAGTCCGTTAACTGCTATGGTAGGGTAGAGAAACCATTCCTGTATCAGTGGCAGCTGTATATCCTAATTTGCTAGTGAGGGTTTTCATGAGGTGTTTTATTTTTGCAACATGGAAGTGTACAGCCATGGCTGATAGTGCTGGATGAGGGTCCAAGGAGTGTTGGAGAACAACTGAATAGAGTTCAAACAAGTGAGTTTTCCAAATCATTCTCAACGTTGAGAGAGGTTTAGAAGACTCAATTTTTCGAACTCTGTTCAATTGCTCTCCAACACTCCTTGGACCCTGGTCCAGCACTATCAGCCATGGCTGTACTGTACACTCGTGATACGCAATCCCTGACCAGAAACGAACGGCAGGCACCACACATACATACCCTGCATTCGAACTCAGCCTCTATATGTGTACTGAGTGAAGAAATGAGCAATACCAGGCGATTCGAAGCTTTCTGCTCCTCACACTTTGGTGTCAGAAATTATGTATCACGACTTCTGTATTCTGTATTCTGACTCAGGGTCAGAAATTGTGTCCTGATCCTTTGGCACGATGAATCACGAATACCCTAGCGTTGATGATTCAAACAACTGTGTGATATAGGGAGATGCACCGTTGTTCGAACGTTCAAAACTAGGCTGTTTGTGACTCATCTTGACATGGGATCGGGACATAATTTCTGACCACGAGTGTACTGTACATGTTACAGTGAGAGTATGTAATCATTTTGTTTTTACATATACATGTGTTATACATTGCTGGATAGCTAGAGTATTTTATTTTATAATATATGGTATAATTAGTTTGTACATAGATAAGCAAGGTTGCATGGGGCAGATGAAAAGGTAAGCATGCGGGGGCAGGTCTATGCAGGTGACCTTTAATAGTTGGTAGGTCACAGGTGTGCCTGGCACATAGTGATACAGAAAATGGGAATTGAAAAGTTATGACTGAATTGTACTTTAAGGGGTAACTCTGCTATGTGTGTAAGTGAATCCATTACAAATTTGTCTAACATTTTGCAGGGAGGAGCTTGTCTCAACTTGTTGGTGACGGGTTCGTCCATCAACTGGTTCTTCTATTGATTATCTATATACCACTTGATATCATGCATATAGTCACCAATATGTTATATAGTTACCACTCATGATTACCATACCACTCATTTCTATGTGGACGGGAATCCAACATATCACTATATTAATTTTATGTCTGAGGAATAAAGTTTGTTTTATAGATAATTTATTTGTAGGACTAAGTTCCTTGATTGGTAACCTCCAAGGGCCTTAATGTCACTCCTTGAATCAGAAAAATTTACATATTGAATTGGAGCTCTGTTTCCGTTTTTTTTATTTTTTTATTAATTATCATTATTTCGATTGTCATTATGACTGCAGTAAATTTTGCAGTGAAAACTGAAGCTTCTTTGGGTAAGGAGGATTATTTTGGATTTCTGAGGATATTGCTGCACTACCCACTCCTATGGAAGATCTGGAACCATCGGTGTATATTGCAAATTAAGACCTAATCCTTGTAAATGCTCTAGTGTGTGTTGTTTATGGTGACTTCGCGTGTAGTCATATATATATTTTATATATATTAAATTTAGGTAAGTGCAACTCAGCAATAATATCCATTTCAAGGCTCTCTTAAGGAGACGACGAAATGCAGCAATTTTTAATTTCACGTCAAATATTGCAGAGCAGCAAAGAGAGTTCACCTTCCATAATATCGAACCCATGCATTATTATTGTATGTTTCTTCAACGGGAAGTACAATGTTGGTAAATCTGCAGTAACTCACTCCTCTAAATATTTTCAAGTAAAAGGACATCTTTATTTTTCCTTATGTGGTCCTGTTTCCTGACAGTGGATAATGAAAACATTCTAATATACTAAAAGTGTATATCCCCCTTAATGCGCGATGTATACGTAACAAATTTCATGATGAAGTATTGAGTGAAAACGATTTAGTATGATTTTATTCTAAAAATTGTACCAAGAAATCCTACCAGTTTGTTTGCAATTTTTACCTGCTGGCACAGTAACATCAAGGCAATTTCCTGTATCTAGACTTTACTTTCTTGAGAGTTAAATATCATTCATGGAATAAGTAAAGTTCCTTTTGTTATTACCTATGTGAAACACGTATTTTTTCTTGCAAGTTTTGTATCATTTATCTATTTCGACATTTTAAAGGTGAGGCCCTCCTCAATATCGTGAAATAGATAATGAAAAGTATGCGCTCTAAAACTACCCGCTGGGGAGAACTTCCTTGTTTACTTTATGCAAATTCTTTGCCGTTTATGACCACACATTGCCTACGCGCTGATAGCCAGTCCTCAACCCACTTATTACCGATTTATTTATTACTAATTATTATTTTAGTAGTAACAACCCCTCCGTATTGTCTGTAGTGATATGGGAAATACTTTAAGGGTTTGGGCGTCCCTTCGGCCACAACCACTCCCTTTCAGTTCTTCAATTGTCCCTCTTTTCTTTCTATTTCGCTCCCGCTTGTTGTCTCACCTCTCTATCACCTCTCTCCTGGCGCTATATGACCTCGCTGTTGCGGCGCCTAATATTAATCAATCAACGAACGAATGTTCAGTATAGGCTAAAAATAATGACAACGTATCGTAGAGTTATTATTTCATGTTCTGTATCATAAGTTAATGAATATTGTGTTTGAAGATAATAGGTTTGCCAGTGTAATATTCTATTAACCCGTCTTGTGATAGATTTTTCTACCTTTTCATCAAATCATCTTGAAGTTTACTGTCATCACTGCTCTACACGCTAGACATGCATCCTGCCGAATATAGTAGAATTCGGCTGTAAAATCCAATTTTCCAAAAGGTTCCATACGACTCAGATTGCCGAACGTGGTATAATTTAATTTAGGGGAGATTCTTTTGCTGGTGCATTGGAAGGTCTCTGATTCCACCAAATTATGCCATGAGGGCGTCTGTTTTCTGGTATACTTAGAAGGAATCAGTAGCCTTCCAATTTACCAACAAGAATGTCTCTCCTTACATAAGGTGTATGATATTATTATTTACCACGAAAAATATTATTGGGTCCCACAATACAATAACCAACCCATGTTCGTTACTCTAGCTCAGAGCATTAATTTGCAATATCAAACACTAATTTTAATTATATTTAAATACATATGTTTGAGGATAAAAGAAGCCGCGTAGACCTGGAAGGCCTTGTAGAACGAGGGAAAGAATTAGAACGAGTGAAGTCACAGTAGATGAATAATGGAGGGTTGGCCTCCGAAAGGGAACCCTGTCGCTTAAGACAACTTTAAAATATCTAACCTAACCTAACCGGAAGGTACTGTCCGCAGGCAATACCCCTCCAACGTGGCTATAGCCTAAAAGGGCTAATATTTATATTAAGAAATTTCTTAATATTAATGAATTGCTATGAGGCACATCACCTCCCATTCACACCATCGTTTCATTGGCATTCTTTAAAGGCCTACCTATAGACGTACTGTATATTTCACAATCCCTCCCCTTCTCTTCCAAACCCAGATTAAAAGTATTGAGGAGGGTATGACACTTGTGCTTGGTGGTGGGTTCGCCTTCGTACACACCAACTATTTAAACATGCAAATCCTGGTAGCAGCCTACTATACGGACAAGATTGGCTACACCCCCATCCACATCAGCACCTCCAAGTATCCCCTCTTCTCTGGCAACTCATTCGGCATAAGGTGATATGACTGAAATGTATGAAAGATTCCCTGCATTCCCATTTTACATCAATATAATCCAGTGGTCAAACGGCTATTTTGTGGTTAAGCATGTTTTGGCGTCATTATGAATTTTAATTTGCTGTTTCACCTTCTGTGACCGTCCCTGAACCAGAATCTGCCGGGTGCCAGCTTGGCATCATTGAGGTATTTTTTTTAGTTGCCAAAATCTAATTTTTGCCAATATTTGCGCTTCTAAGCCACCTAGAAGCACAAACTTGGTGTCTACTACTACGTTTTTATGGTCAAGGAATTCAATTTTGATAGTGCAAAACTTGTATTTATAATATCTTATCAGAGTCTCAATATGACCACCTATTTATCTCAAAATATTGTTTTTGTCAATATACTCAGTTCTAAGCCACATAATTATCTATATAGTAGTCATGTCTAATTTTTTTTTTCTATTTTGCAGGTGATTGTGATGATGTATTTTCAGAAACATTAAGTCATAGCTAAATCAGAAGACAACATCTGCTTTTTTAATTGCTCTAATGTGGGTGAACTGAGGAGCTATACTTATACCACCAAACTATGCTGGTGGTAAATTGATCTCCCATATGTTTTTTCTGAGGTACTAGTTGGTTTGTTTCATACTTATATTCCATTTTCTGTCGTCCTATCTCTTTTCCCTGTTCCCTTCCTTTCCCCGCTGTCTGTCGCATCTCTATCCCTCATTACCCCTCTTCTTTGTACCTTACTTTGCCCTGCCCGCATCACTTTCAACTCATTTTTTCCCATTACCCCTTTAGTTTGTCCTTTACCTACCTTTCTCTCCCTCATCACTTTTTCCTCCCTTTCTCTTACCCCACTTCTCCATACCATACTCTTTCTGTCTTATACTCTCTCTCATCACCACTCTATACTCTTCTCTCCCCCCATCTTTTCTCCCTCATGTACCCTCTCTCCTTTGCTCTCCCCCACCTCTTTTCCCTTCCATACCCTCCCCATTCTCTTCCACCCTCCCTCTTTTGCGTACAGTATAATATTATGTTCCCACAGGCGTCATCAGTATCCATGGTAACCTTCTCCTCTATTGTAACTATGTACTTGGGCTGGAACCGTCAACTTAACACATGAATACATACTTTATCATCCATCCATCATGCATATCGTTAACACGTTATGAATACATACTTTATCATCCATCCATCATGCACTCTTTACCACAGAATAGACAGTGTTGCTAGAAAATAAATTCAGTGGTTTCAGATCGGCGTGATTTTTTTGCTGGAGGAGCTTCTTCCTTGGACCGTTTTTCATGTCGCTTGATATGGTGTTCAGATGTATAAGTGGATACACAGTTTTTGTGACACAGAATACTTTGAGAATTAGTTAATTGTTCATGAAGCCCATCACCTCTACGTTAGCTACTACGTATGATTGTTTCTATTCTTGTTCTACTGGCAGTTATTAGTGTTCCGGAGGCATTAGAGCAGTTAAAAAAGCAGATGTTGTCTTCTGATTTAGCTATGACTTAATGTTTCTGACAATACATCATCACAATCACCTGCAAAATAGAAAAAAAAAATTAGACATGACTACTATATAGATAATTATGTGGCTTAAAACTGAGTATATTGACATAAAACAATATTTTGAGATAAATAGGTGGTCATATTGAGACTCTGATAAGATATTATAGATACAAGTTTTGCACTATCAAAATTGAATTCCTTGACCATAAAAACCTAGTAGTAGACACCAAGTTTGTGCTTCTAGGTGGCTTAGAAGCGCAAATATTGGCAAAAATTAGATTTTGGCAATTAAAAAAAATACCTCAATGATGCCAAACTGGCACCCGGCTGATTCTGGTTCAGGGACGGTCACAGAAGGTGAAACAGCAAAAAAAGTTCATAATGACTCCAAAACATGCTTTTTCAGGATGCTGCTGGACTAATATGGATCACAGGAGTTTCGATTCGTGACTTCGAGCAAAGTTTAACTACTGTAACTATTATTGTTATTTTTTTTTTTTTTTTTTAGGGTGATTGTCGGTCTTGGACGAAAATTAATTCTTCCCTAGCCATAAAGAACTTATTATACAGCAGTCGTGTTACTTTTTAGGTGTACGCTAAATTACTCCACTATTCAAGTGTTAGGAGTTATTATCGACTCTGCATGGTTAGGGTGACTTGTGATATGTAATTTCTGCCCATGAGGTCTACGACTTCCACGTTAACCATTAAACACGGGCCTTATCTACCGCGACAACTCATATCTTCCGGGCCTCTCTCCCGCACTCGCGTTCACTATGTAAACAGCACATTTAACGGCTAATAGCTTGTAAACCACACACGCTACATAAATAAATGATACAGGATATTGAAGCACAAACCTTTAGTTGTCTCCAGATGTACTTGTGAAGACTAAAGTGATATATGTTGCTTAGGTAGCCAGCTCAGACTGACATCAACTCAAAATTCACTTGTACACTCTAATTACTGTACATATCAAAATACATTTTCACACTTTAATTTCGTTATAAAACATTTCAGAATCACAGTTTTCAACACAACAATATAAAATATAATGTCACTGTCGTTTTTACGAACATATATGGTAATTACAGGAAAAGAGGAGTGATGAATATATGTCCTTCCACCCTCACTGTTTTTGTTTTTGTTGTTGTTGTAGTTCCCCAGACTGTCTTCCTTGTTGTGCCACCCAATCGGGCGATCTCGTCAGCTACCCAGAAGAAATGAAAAATAGCAAGAGAGACAGACAGAACAGGCCAGGGTGTGGTAGAGGATGCCAAATTCCTCATTTCTGGATGGAACCAGCCCTCACCAGTGGGAATGGGTGATAGAGAGGTAGGACAGCAAGTACGAAGGAAAGAAAAGGAACGGAGGGATAGTTGAAGAACTGAAAAGGATTGGCTGGGGCCGAAGGGACACCATAACCCTTAAAGTACTGTCCACGTCACCGCAGGCAATACTAGTGCATTTGTCGCGGCTTCTAGCCGCTTAAATTGTATTTATTGGTTGTGAAACCAGCACAGCTGGATTGCTATAGAATACGCCCCTTCACAAGCCCAGGCCCCGTATAGGCATAATCTGGGTTGGAAGGGTCAATTCCGTGACGTTCATCAGAAGTAAATAAAATTCAAATCTGGCGCTGTACTGATAGTGGAGCCACCTGGTGGTGGCGCGGTGAGGTATCAAGCTCCTCCTCCGCTGAATACCGCTCGCTCACTCCAATGAGAAAGAAGTGAATGCCTGCCGCATCGGGAGGTGGGTGGGACAGTAAAAGCTGTGCTGGTTTCACAACCAATAAATACAATTTAAGCGGCTAGAAGCCGCGACAAATGCACTATTATTGGTATAGTGAAACCAGCACAGCTGGATTGCTATGTATGCGATGCGGTAGGTGGGAGGTGAGGTGGAGGCAATCACGTGCTAGTTAAGAGTGGTTGAGAGCGGAGGGCAGGAAAGGTAACCGAGCCCGGTGAGGCAGAAGCTAACGCCCCTCCCGACACTGGCTAGGTGAGTAGCCGTGGTGGGGCAGTAGTAGCTTATACCATATACCCGTAGACCATTCTGTTATAGACCAGAATTGTTACACATAAAGTCTTTATAGGCAGACTCGAGGGTTCGGGTCTAGGAGAGGAGGGGGGAGGTGACCATGGCAACCCCCCCCCCCTTCCCCCCCCCTTTATTCAAGTCTTCTGAGTTAGGGCTATGGCCCTCGCTCAGGTAATGTGATCCCGAGGGGATGAAGGAGGACACTAGGATCCAGATATCCTGTGTAATAATATATCCTGTCACTCATCATAGTAAAGTAATTGTTTGGAAAATGAATACACAAGAATTCCGTAACAATGTAATTTATTTTTGTATTTCCCTCACCATATGTACACGTAAGGAATGGGGATGAGCATGAAGCTGTACAAGATGTGGATGAGGTATGGGATGATAGTGACGGGACTTAAGTCACCCGACCTTTTCTCTCCCCCCCATGTGTCTCCCGCGGGGACCCTGGGGAATAGAAGGTGGAGTACCCATAGCCACACAGGGGGTAGGGGAGAGCGAGTGGAACAGGTACCTCGTCCTGAAGGGGGAAGTGGAAGAACAGCCCCCCAAATCCCTGACCCTCTCCACCGAGTGAGTCCTGAGGAAGGCGAGGGAGGCGGCCACGCCCCTAACGCTGTGAGCCCTCAGGGCGTGTCCGGGATCCCCGTTCTCTATCACTCGGCAGAGAAGGCGAGCGATTGACCTAGGGAAGAGAGGGTTACCGGACCTAGAGTTGTAGAAGAAGCCCCTCTCGTCGCCTCCACGTATGCAACAAAGGCGTGGACTGGGCAGAGGGGGTGGAAATTTCCATCCCTCAGGAACGAGGGTACTGCGAGAGGGCCAATTCTGTCGTCAGCCTGCTCGTTCTTAGCTAGAAAGGCAGGAGAGGGGGAGATGGTTAAGGAAGTAAGGTTTGGGGTTACGGAAGAAAAGGCTGTGTGACGGGTCAGGGCTGCCAACTGAGATGCCCTGTAACCTGTAGCTAAGGCGAGCAGGAAGAGAGCTTTCTGGAGGAGGTGACAAACCTCCAGAGGGACCCCCTCGAAGGTCAGGTAGGAAAGGACACGGTGAAGGGACCAGGAGGGTGTCTGGGCCCGGTGAGGTGCGGTCCCCGCCCGAATCCCCATCCTCAGGAGAGAGAGAGGCCTCTCCGAAACCTTAATGTTAAAACCCAGGAGGAGGGGATCAGACAGGGCTGCGTGATGCGCAAGCACCGTCGCCGGGGCCCTGTTGGTGGAATCGGCGAGCCACGTGAGGAATTCCAGGACTGTGTCCTCCGAGATGACCCTGGAGGGGTGTCTTCGCAAGAAGTCCTGGAATCTTTTCCAGCACGATTCGTATTGTCGCACCGACGACTGACGATGAGCCCTCAACATCTTGTCCACTGTCTCCTTAGTGAACCTTTTGCTGAGGACTCCCCGTAGAAACTCCAAGCGTGTAGTTTCAGTGACGCTTGGAGTGGTGCAGACAGGGTGCTGGAGAGGCACGCCGATCCCAACTGAAGGGGATGAGGGCACCACCGGGACAACTCTCCGAACCACGGCTGTGCTGGCCAGAGGGGGGCTATGAGGAGAACCCTCCCCCTGAACGTGCGCAGCTTGAGGATCGCCTTCAGGAGAACTGAAGTGGCTGGGGGTGGGAAGAGGTAGAGATGCCCCCACCTGTTCCAGTCCTCTGTGAAGGCGTCCGGGCCTCCCGCCTCTGTTCTGGATGAGAATGTCAGGAACAGAGGGAGTAGGGCCGTGGATGGGGAGGCGAATAGGTCCACCTCCGGTGTCCCGTAGTGAAGGCAGAGAGACTCGAACACAAGGGGACGCAGTTGCCACTCGACTGACGTCCCCCTGAACCTGGATAGGGCGTCCGCCCAATCGTTCTCCCGCCCTGGCACGTAGCGGGCCGAGAGGTGAATGTCCCTCTTGGCCGCTATTGCGAAAATCTGTTCTGACAGGGACAGGAGAATTTCCGACCGTGCGGTGCCCTGTTTCTGTAGGCACTGCACGGCCGCAACGTTGTCCATATCGAAGCGGACGCCTATCCTGGCAAACTGAGGGTGTCTGTTGAGCCATTCCTTCGCTACCATCAACTCCCGGGCGTTGATGTGCAGTAGCCTTTCCCCTTCCTTCCATCCCCCGCAACGTTGATGTCCCAGGCAAGACTGGTATCCCCAGCCTACGTCCGATGCGTCTGTCGCCACCTTGATCCCCGGGGGAGGGAACACCCAGGGGACCCGCTGACGCAGGGCACCGGGACGTAGCCAGAGGCGAAGGAGGCGGTGGAGAGAGGGGGACACTTGCCTGGGAAGGTCCCTGTGTGCGGGGGACAGGTGGAGGTTTACCTCCCGCGTCAGCCTCCTGTGTTTCAATCGTCCCAGGGCCATTGCAGGGGCCGCGAAATTTAGGGACCCGAGCAATGATTCCCACTGGCGGCGAGAGAAAGTACCGGAAAAATGCGCCTGGCGGACGTGGCGGAGGGTCCGGCGGGCGTTGTCTGGAGCGAGAGAGAGGGTGGCCGAAAGAGAGTCCCACTCTATTCCTAGCCAACACAGCTTGCGAGTGGGGTGAGAGAGGACTTGGGGATGTTCAACAGGAACCCCATTTCCTCTAGCACTCCCCTCGCTACCCGGACGTTGTTTGCTACCTGCTCCTTGGAAGGGGCGTGAAGCAACCAATCGTCCAGGTACATGAGGGTGGGAACACCCGCCTCTGCCAGACGGGATGCCACTACCCTCACGAGCTTTGTGAAGACTCGCGGAGCTAGAGAAAGACCGAAAGGGAGCCTGGTAAACTGGAACGTCTCGGTCCCCACCTGGAAGGCCAGAAAACGGCGAAACCTGGGGTGAATCGGGACGTGCCAGTACGCATCCTTGAGATCCAGGGATGCTAACCAGTCTCCCTTCCTCAGAACTGTGCGGACCTGAGCAACCGAAACCATCCTGAAATGTAATGTTTTCACGAATTTGTTTAGCTTGCTCAGGTCCATCACCAATCTCGTTTTTCCCTGGTCCTTTTTGGGGACCGTGAATAAACGAGAAAGAAAGACCCTTCCCGTCGCCCGCTCCACTACCCCTTTTTCCCGCATTTCTAACACATGCGGGACGACCGAAAGTGACACTTTGGTTGAGGCAGGAGGTAGACGTAGTGGCTGTAACGGGAAGAGACAGGTGTCAGTGAGAGTACCGTTAATCCTAATCCCCCGGAGCCCGAGGGACCCGGGGTGGTTGGAGGGTAAATGACGGGAGAGGCAGAGATTTTGACCGCAAGGGAAAATCTGATTTTGACCTAACGGTAACCCAAGGACGGGATTAGGCATAATTCATATGTCAGAATAGGAAAGGTGACAGTTACTCACCGGAACAGTAATCCAGGGCCATGACAGGCCCTGGCGAATTATCCTTGCTGCCCAGCCGTGGGCGGGCCAGGCTGCTGACCACCCTGTGAGACAGCCCAGAGTGGGACCCTCAAGTGGAGCGGTCCTTCTGGGAGGGGTGGTTGAAGGAGGACTTGGGCTTGGAGTAGGACTTGGAGCCCTGTCCCCTTCCCCGAAACGGCTGCTGGCCCCTCTGGGAGGGCCTGTTGTGTGCTTTCGGGGGAGTGGGATAGGAGGGCCTCGGTAGCCTGGAGGGCTGGGAGGGCCTCCGGGGCTGGTAGGCTGGTCTGGATGGCTGTGGGGCACGTGGCCTACGGACAAACAGAATGATTAGGAACCAAAGTAGACCCGAAAATCCTTCCATTTCACCCCCGTGAAAACTCGGGTAAGACGAACACGAGAGGTACTTACTTGGAGGTGGAGGGTTTTGGTAAATTGATTACTGCTGGGAGGGAGGCGAAGATTGTGTCTGTCGCCGGTTGATCAAAGAGGGCAGGGGACAGGGGGGCAGCTCGCACCACTCCCCTCTGTGCCATCTCCGGCGCAGATTTAGCCGCCGCCTGGCGGGCTGCCAGTCTCGCCTCGGCGAAAGCCTTCGCCTCCTCCCGCATGAAGTGGGTTGCCATCGCCGCCACGCCCTCCATCACGGTGGCCATGGAAGAGAGGGTGTCACTGTGAGGGGTAAACAAGGAAAAAACCGAGCGAACCCGGGGATAAGTACCCGGGAGTAACAGAGAGACCCTCTACCCAGTATCCCTAATAAACATGACACACGAGTAAGGTACTCACGCTAGCTGTACACCCGACATCTCGTGGTAGGAGTTGGTAAGGGCGTTGAGGCAGTCCCTGATCAACGAGGCGGCTGCCCCCGTGGAGATGGTGTGGGCCAACTCTAGACGGGTAGCAGACTCCGCCTGTCGCAACTTGCCATCGGGCTCCTTCAACTGATAGGGGACCGGGGGCTCCTTCTCCGTCTTCCACAGGCACTCCCTCAAGCCCGGGGGGGCCCGGGAATGAGGGAGGATGACGGGGAAAGACGGAGGAGGGGGCTTCCTGGGCGCGTTGTTTCTCTGGTGGTCCAGGGACTTAAGGAGAAGGGCTGGAATGTCCAGGTCCCCTTCGCCCTTATCCCCCGGGAAGTACGCGTCCGGGGAAAGGAGGAGCGCCGTGTTACCGTGGGAGCGGTCAATCCTCCAAGCCCCGGACAAGTGCAGCTGGCTGTACTCCACCAGAAAACCCATCGCGTCCAGGGTCGCCGCAGAGGACACCCTAGATGAAGTGGGTACGGGCGCTGAGATAGGACGGACCTTGTAGAAGGGAATAGCCTCGCCCTTCTCATCCGCCCCCCACTTCACCAGGACGTCATCCCTCCGGTTCCACACGTCTGGTTGAGCCGTGTCCGGAGACCAAGCCACCAGTCTGCCCTCCTCCGAAGAGTGGGTCCAGGTAGGAGGGAGAAGAGACCAAGAGTAGGGAAGGTATCCGTCTCCCGAAGGAGGGGGTGACGGGGACGGAGGTGCGGAGGTAACCAACTCCTCAGCTACGTCCCCCGACGGAGACTCGAGTCCCGGGGAAACGGGAGGCACGAAAAGGACTCCCCCATCCCCGGGAGGACTCGCGCCCTCGACGGGAGCAGCAGCGGGAGGCGGGGGAAAGAGAGCGGGTTCCGTAGCGACAGCCGGAGGCTGCGCGATGGACGCCCCAGGAAAAGCGTGAGGAATAAGGGTGTGGAAGATCTTAACTATCTTCCTCGACGAGGGGCTGTCCCCCCCCCGCTTACCCTTGCGGGATTTGCGGGCGGGCGAAGGAGAGCTCCCCAACGACGAAGAAGAGGAAGAGGACGACGAAGAAGAGGAGGAAGGAGAACGGCGACGAGCACGGGACTTCCTGGAGTGGCGGGACCTTTTAGCTGAACGCTTGCGTCCTCTAGAGAGGCCTGAGGAGCCAGCTCTAGCAGGAGGCGAAGCTGGGGGTTCCCTGCTGGGCCCTTGTACCGGTGAGGTAGTCGGGGGAACCAGCGCGACAGACTCGCTCGTTTCCCGGGGGGCTAAGCCCCGAGAAGGAGTCGTAGTACCGTCTAGGGAAGGAGGCTCAATCTCTCGGGCCTCAGGAGGTTCTAGCCCCTGAGACTCCGAGAGACAGGAAGAAGGGTAACGGGTCCTGAATAAACCCAGGTCCGCTCCCAAAATCGGGTCCACCCACGCCAAAGAAGAACCGTCTCGTTTGTGGGCCATTCTCCTAGCCCTCGTCCACGCCATACGAAGAGAAGCAAGGGCGGGGAGCTTGGAGCGGGCAGAAGGGGAGGTAACCCGACACAACTCAGCCCAGGGGCGGCACACACCACACGCCAAAGGGTCGTAACCCAAGGGAGTGAAGCAGGGTGCGTGAGGCGAACAGTGCAGGTGTCCGTCAGGCGAGACCCGCACGGTACACCCTGAAGCAGCACAAAGGGCACGAGTAGGCTGAGGGAGAAAAGAATACACAAACATGGGTTAACACGTGCAAACACTGGAACACAGAAGACACGAAACCCATCCTCCCCGAAGGAAAGAAGCGCGGTACACGCCCGCTGTACCCGGGGACCAGGACACGACCCCCCACACTCGCGCACCCGACCAGGGAAAAACCCCGTAAAACCAAAACAGCCCGCCACATGGAGCGGGTAAAAGAGGGCCCCCCGGACAGAAGGATCCAGAAGGAGGGGGAGGAGGGGACCCGGTAGCCTGAGAAGAAACACTCCAGGCTAAAAATAATGGAAAACACCAAAAATCAAAATCAAAAACCCCCGCCCGGGAGAGGAAGAGAGAACCAGGGCACAATTCTCACTCCCCTTTACCGAGAGGGGACACATAATAATCGGGGAAGGCAAGAGGAAGGGCTGCAAAGACCCCATGTGCTCACCACGTGGGGAGGTGAAGTCCCACGTGGCGCCCACTAACCTCGCTAAAAACCCCAGAAACCCCGATAAAATACACACAAAGAATGTACTAGTGGCAGGAGGAAAGGTGAAAGGGGGGGAAAGACGGAGAAGAACTCCGAACAAAGGGGCTGAAAAGCCCCCCTTCGCTAAGGAAAAGAGAACTCAGTCCTAACGAAGAAAAAACCCCCATAAACACCTAAAACCCTCCTAGAATACACACACGATACATCTGCAAAGCAGGCTAGCCACTAGAACACAAAAGAAACAATAGCAGGAACACGTGACACAATACCATAGCGTAGCAGCGAGGAGCGTGGATGTTGACAGAGACGTGTTCCGCGACAGAGTGAGCGAGCGGTATTCAGCGGAGGAGGAGCTTGATACCTCACCACGCCACCACCAGGTGGCTCCACTATCAGTACAGCGCCAGATTTGAATTTTATTTACTTCTGATGAACGTCACGGAATTGACCCTTCCAACCCAGATTATGCCTATACGGGGCCTGGGCTTGTGAAGGGGCGTATTCTATAGCAATCCAGCTGTGCTGGTTTAACTATACCAATAATTCCCTTACGGGATCACTGATTTTGTAATACTGGCTGGTGATGACTGGCTGGGCCCTGGCAACTTCCTTTGCTCACTGCGCACCGGTGCCACTGCGAAACTAGCTTGTTAGGGACCACGCAAATTAAAAAACGGTGCTGTTGAATCAATGCTACACCCGCGGTGCTCCATACTTGTTGCTAGTATCGTAATTTTACTACACCCGCGAATTAAGGGTTAATTAATTAATTAAGTATGTCCTGCGTCTGGCTTCAACTAGATTGCGGCTGGGTCTAATACTCCTTGGTCAGAAATTATGTACAGGAGTGCACATACTTCCCATCCTTAAACAAGTATAAACTGCACTGCATTAAGCTTTTGGAGACTGGTGTTTAATTTTGACTTTTAGGTGGAGTCATAATATTGGGTGGCTTAGACGAGGCTAGGATAATTTGTACTATGTCAAGATATTACCTGGTTTAGACAATTAGAATCAAATGCCACGAGTTATCCAGTTTTATTATCAATGTTATCTGTTTTTGATGAAGGTTACGAGTCCAGAAAACTAACCACTCAGCCACCTGTTAATCTATAACATTTCACATAATGTATGTTTGAGTATGTTTGGTGTATACGGTTTTGTTTGTTATTTTTTACGCCTATCGACTAAGTAATGGTCATTAAGGCCAGAAATTTATAGAGTGACAGAGTGTGTGTATATGGAGAAGTGTATGCGTGTGTGGAGAAGTGTGCGTGTGTATTGTGTGGTGTCTGAGAGATTGTGTGTGAACGGATTATAAATAATTATAGCCTTGTAGGACGATGAGGCAGCTTTTTTCCTATACTAAAACAGGTGAAGACCAAAGGATGAAAGCCCGAGCACTGTGATAACCTGTGAGACAAAATATAACACAAAAAATAGACGAATTCCAAAATCATGTAAAATTACGTTCGAGTTGCCTAGAAACATTGGGCTAAAAGAAACATACGTAACAGTATATGGAAAAGATGGATGGTGGTAGAGTGGTCCAGAGATGACCAGTCGTGTATATGATTGACTGGAAATACCGGTAATTCTTGCATTACGGAGTTAGACAGAAATAGGGTGAGATCGTGTAGCTTAGTGAGTGTTATATTCTCTCCTGAAGGATGGAAACACTCACTGAGAGAGTTCAGAGGAGCAATGTCTTTATTCTACCTTGTCCAGGAGCTGAACTGCATTCAGCCCGCTTCTTTATGTGTGTAAACTGTCGTGCACGTTGCTTGCGCCAAATTTTCTGTGAAAATGTAGCAAGCATATACGAGTCTCTTTTATGCTGGCTGGAGTGAGTAAATAGTGTATTAGCAAAAATACTATCAGTTCAAGCAAATTTACATAGGAACTAATGACACTGCCCTACGTGTAGTGAACATCAGCAGAATTGAGGTCTTGAAATTGATAAAAGAATAAAAGAAAAATAATCACCTTACTTAGATGAAGTTAATGTCTTTGTATTATAGGAATGAAAAGAAGAATTATGTGACAAAGTGGTTGATATACTTACAGAACCCATAGAATTTGGGGTTGCACCATTAGCGTGGAAGCTTACAAGGTGTTCCGTTTAGTGAGGGGAATAGATCAAAGACGTTTAATTACTGCCCATTTAGGCTAACATCAACGGCAGGGAAGCTTCTAAAATTTATATTAACATTGAGGATTAGTGAATATTTTGAAAGACAAAGACTAATTAAGGACTGACTGAATGGGTTGCTCTTGCCTCACAAATCTGTTTTACTTTTTCCTGGAAGTATCGACGAGAAGTTTATGGATTCTGACGCAACATTGTATAGTGGGTGAAGGCCTGGATAGCAGGAAGACAGTAAAGTGTATGTATATATGTTTTAAAATCAGATAATGCCCATGTCTACATTGGAGTTTTCCAGGGGTTGGGCCTGGCACATTTTTATGAAATTTATATGCAAATGAACTTGATATTGCCATGAAGAGCATCATTAGCAAATTGCAGATGACACTAATATAAGATGAGTTATTTAATCGGAATTTGATTCACGTGCCCTGCAAAATTATCTAAAAACTTTACCTTAATGGTCCAATATATCGCAGATCAAATATGCAAAGTGTTAAATGTAGGAAATACCGCAAACCTGACTACATACACACAAGATAACATATAGGTAATTCTATATGCGATAAATATCTAGGAGTTATGGTTGCTAATAAGGAAAAAACTTGACCGCAACTCATTATTGTTGGAAATCAAGCAAATAGAAAATTAAGAATAACATGACAGTATTATTAATCGTATTGGCAAAGTTACACTACAACTGTACAGTCGTACACAGAGTATTGGTAAAAAGGGGTCTTTATTCTACACATACTGTTGGGATTGTTCTGCTGACTGATTCAAGTATTAGCCAAATAACATTACTAGAAAGGTTTTGTGTTTGGAAATAATTGTACTATGTTTTTTAGTTGGTACGAACCCTTGGTATCACAGTGGTGTATATGAATTCCTGAGGCCGACTGTACCTAGCGTTAATTCGACTACACTTGGATTATGCAGTCTAAATCTGGTGCCTATTCTGCAGAGTGGATATAGATTTACTCGAGAGAAGTATGACCAAAATTATTCACAATCTTAGAAGTTTTCCTACTGAGAAAGAATGAAAATAGTTGAACTTACACTCACCAGGGGGAAGCCTGATCTGATTAAGATGTTCAGATAAACGAAAAAGTTCTCCAAAGGAAACTTAGGCAGTCACCTGAGGTGATTGTGTGAGATAAAACACTGTTAAACATATTCAAACTTGAAAAATTCGGTTTTGGACATGAAATAGGAAGACATTGGTTCGGAAATAGAGTGGTGGACGAGACGAGTGGAACAAGCTTGGAAATGAAATAGTAATTGCAAAAACATTAATTTTAACTGTTTTACAATTAGGCTGGACAGATTCTTGGACTAAAAGGGGTTAGTCAAAATAAAAAACTGCCTTCTGCAGAATCTTAAATATTTATGTTCAGAGTGACATGAGTTCAATGACAAAGGTAGGTAAAATATAAAGATTGCCGATGCCCCTGGCCACTAAATACATAATTTTTGGTGTTATTTAACAGCACAGTGAAGATGTTTACGGAAGGAGTGAGTTCCATCCCGAAAACAATAGGTATTGCTTAATCTTGCATGAAATTTGTCAGTTAAGGTCACAGGCTCTGTGTTTGAATTATCAACGTAAAAAAATATAAAGCCAAAAACTGAAATGCAATAATTATGATAAAAAGGCATTCTAACCAGAATTATAAACATGTAATGTTAGTAATCTTATATATATATATATATATATATATATATATATATATATATATATATATATATATATATATATATATATATATATATATATATATATATATATATATATATATATATATATATATATATATATATATATATATGTGTGTGTGTGTGTGTATATAGGCTTTTGTTTTATTGATAATTAATATATGAATATTCGAGTATAAAAATATGTTAGGTGGATTCATGTATGAACTTCAAATTTATTTTGTTGTCACGAACATTATTATTTTATGTTATTCATGTATTTAATTTTGTGAGCCTGCGACCCAGTTTGGAGGAATTGGCTACCCATTAATGGGTCGGGACCCGTAGTTTGAAGAACCCTGCAGCTTAGAGTATTGCCCTCATCACTACAGGAAATAATCTGGTCGCTTATTATGAGATAAGCTGATGAGTCTTATAGTGATTTGGAACGAAAACGAATAAGTATTTGTATCACAATAAAATTCTTCTTGGTGATGGCATCTGAACTGCAAGCGTACCAAGAAAATGCAGGCGTCACATCAAGTAGCACAATTTTTTGCCCATGATGCCATTTTTTTTTTTTTTTTTTTTTTTTTTTTTTTTTTGTGTGAAAGTGGGCCGATACTTTTTGGTGGGATTGTACACTGGGGGTCAATAATTCTGTCTTTATACAAATTTTGGTACATATTCATCTGTATCTCGGATCATGACAGAATTGTTGACCCCCAGTGTACTATACACTCTCTAAAAAAATTATCGACCCCTTTTCTCACCGAAACAATGTAGTACAATTAACGAAACATTCGGGTTATATGCAGTAAGACATACCTTGTGTTGATATGTCGTAACAGGCGACTAAAAGGGGCTTTCACTTCTCCAACTGTCCCTTCTTTTCCATCTATTTCCTTTTGTGCTTACTGTCCGACCTCTCAATCAACTCCTTCCTTGAGCGCCAAATAACATCGCTGTTATGGTGCTTAATGTCAATTATTCAATCAATCCAAGTGTTGGTACGCCTGCAGTTGAAGGTGCATGAGGTATCGGTCAATTTGTGTTTCCTTCACAACCACGAAATTTGGTGTGAACCAGATGATGATTCGTTTTCGTTCTGAGTCATAATAAAATATGTTAATATCACATTTGCCACATAAGCAAATGAGACAAAAGTATTAGAGAAATACAGGAGGTCTTACTACCATTTTGCGACATCCATAATTATTTACAAATTATTATAATACTGCATCATTGTAAATCATAATATCAACTGATGCATTAATTTTTTTTTTTATTACACATGACGGTAATGGTTATGTATGCATTATCACATTCCATTCATTTTCACCACCTTTTGTGACACAAGGTAGTGTACTGTAACAGTTTATGGTATTTAAGGTGTGATGATGTGAGAAAAATGTAACTCACATTCAGGAATACCAACTGAACCACACAGATAAACTAGTGTATCGAGTTGGTAACGAGAGAATGTATGGTTCCCTTTCCATGAATTCGGGTTTGTGGCTTTTGACAGTGTGTGTTGTTTTTTGTTAAGATCAACTGTGAGAATAAAATGTGTATTCTGATGTTACAAAGATAACATAAAAAATAAACTTAATTTCATGTACACAATTCATTACACCAACCATATCCCTGTTTGCAGACCTGGCGCGCCATTCTTACAGCGCTTCCGCTTGACCCGTCAGAAGTTGTTGGAGGGTGGCCTAATGTCATTTTGGACATATGATGTTATGAACACTCGCAAAAGGCAGCTCAGGCAGGAACAGCTATCAAACAAGCAATCCAGTGAAATTCCAAACATTGTGAGTGATTGAATTACAATAGTCATTTAGCAGTCAGAAAAACATAGACTGTAAGAATGGAGAAGATTTTTGTTAGGAACACACACTTTGCATATAACTAATTTGTTTATTCAATGAGAAACTCATAGTGCTTAGCGGACATTATATTTTTTATAGGTAGGATCAAGTAAGATGAAATTTCAATGATAAACCATAGGTCCCATTTAGTGTTATGACCTCATGAAATTATGTATGAATTTATGATATTAACGCTGAAATATAATGTACTAGAGTTTACCTAAGTATACCTCAATTAGCATATATATATATATCAATCAATCAATCAATCATTTCCTGTAGCACCCACGGGGATGAATAGGGCCTCAATGAACTCGTGCCACCACACCTTATCCTGAGCTAACTCCTCCAAATCTCCCCAACATTCATCTCTCGCCTCCCGCCTCATTGTTCACACCCACGTCTCCCTAGGCCTTCCTCTTCTTCTTGTACCATGTGCTACCCACCCTAGTGTATCTCGTACTATCCCATGTCTTCTATACACATGACCTAACCACTTCCAACGTGACATCCTAACATATTCATCAACTGGCTGCACCCCTGTTATTTCTCTAATTCTGCTATTCGATATCCTATCCCACCACTTAAATCCTAATATTCTTCTAAGTACCTTATTTTCAAACACCAAGAATTTACGGTCCATATTCGCTGTACTGTACCATGATTCGTGAACGTAGGTTAGTATACTCCTAACCATTACTTTATAAATTTTGATTTTTGTATGCACTGAAAATTTTTTATTCTTCCAAACAGTTTTAAGCATTCCCATTGCCTGATTTGCCTTTCTTAACCTTTCTTCGTATTCTAAGGTCAAAGAACCATCCTTCGTTAAACAGGTACCCAAATATTTAAACGTTTCAACCTGCTTTACCACCACACCTCCAATCATACAGTCCTGTGCATTTTCCATGTTCATATTAATAATTTCAGTTTTTCCACAATTAATAACCAAACCCACCCTTAAGCCCTCTCTCACTAAACAATCCAACACCCTCTGCATCTCCTCCGGCCCATCACACATCAAAACTATATCTTCTGCATAATCCAGGTCCAAGAGCTTCCCATTCTCTCCCCACAGTATACCTGCACCAGTTTCTGTACCAACCCTTTTCATTACGTAATCTATGACCAATACGAACAACAAAGGTGACAAGATGCCACCCTGAATCACACCTGACTTGACTTCAAACGGATCACTCATACAACCATCAACCATCACTTTACAAAATGTGCCATCATGCATGTTCGTAACGACCTTCACAAACTCCTCCGGTATTCCATAAAGCCTCATAATCTTCCCCATAGTCCCTCTCGAAACACTATCAAATGCTTTTTCGAAGTCAACAAAGCAAAAGCTCAACGGAACTCTCATTTCATTTACTTGTTGCATTAAATGCCTAATAATAAAAATTTGATCATTACAACCACGTCCCTTTCTAAAACAGGCCTGCTCGTTCCTAAGTATATCATCAACCACTGGCTCCAGCCTATTTAACAACACTCTACTAAACACTTTCAAGGCTATCGGTGACAAAGTGATTCCCCTCCAATTACCACATTCACTCAGGTCTCCTTTCTTGGGAATTTTAACAATCACACGATACTTCCAATCTGATGGTATTATTCCTGTTACCCATATCCTATTGAATAACTTGGTCAAGATCATTGATATATATATATATGTATATATATATATATATATATATATATATATATATATATATATATATATATATATATATATATATATATATATATATATATATATATATATATATATATATATATATATATATAATTATATATATATATATATATATATATATATATATATGTATATATATATAACAGAAAAAATCCGTTCGACTTCTGTTCGGAAACTTTCCGTTCAATTGATTGATTGATTAATTTTTGATGCAACTAAGCATCTGGTGGCGCAGCAGCTAAGGTCATATACAGCCCAACATATAATTTACATTTACATAATTAATGAAACATCAACACCTGAAAGAGATAGGCACCATGATTAAAAGACACACAAACTAAAAAGCACATTATTACTAAGAGATCCCATCGACATAAAATCATCTAAAAACCATAAATATCATAAAATCATATTTTGTGGAGAAGGGCAGCCTCCTCCACATAGGAGAGGGTGTTCCCTCCCACACTACAAGCCTCCTCCCTGAGCACCTGGGAGAGACTGTAAGAACCGTCACCCACCCGGTACTCGGAGAGGAGACTACGACGAAGGTCCCCAAGGCTGGGACACTTGACAATAAGATGCCGTACTGTCAAAGGGACCAGACAATCATCACAGTAGGGAGGGTGAGCCCTCTCCATTAAAAAACCATGAGTCAATAATGTGTGGCCAATGTGGAGACAGACAAGAGCCGTCTCCCACCGCCGGGACAGACCACTGTAGCTCCACAAACCAAGGCGCTGGCGGATGTTGCGAAGCCTGTTAGCCCCGACGGCGTCCCATCTGTCCTGCCAGCAGGAAAGAAGGGTAGCATATATGTAGGGTCGAAGGTCCACTGCAGGAACAGGATGACGCCTGGCAGGAGGCCGAGAACTGGAGACCACAGCCTTAGCTAGGGCGTCAGCCCGCTTATTCCCATCGACACCCACATGGGCTGGGACACGACAAAAAGTGACTTTGCGGCCACAATGACCCAGGAGGACAAGCCACTCAACAATGGCCAACACCAGGGGATGGGAAGAATTAAAATTGCACAAGGCCTGCAAGGCACTACAGGTATCGTTAAAAAATTATAACGAAGACTGCGGGAGGGTAAAAATCACTTGGAGGGCATATAAAATGGCCAAGAGCTCAGCAGTAAAAATTGACATGACAGAAGGGAGCCTGCCGCCACGGCAAAAGTCAGGAAAGACAACTCCAAAGCCAACTCCAGCATCAGACTTTGACCCATCAGTGTACACAGGGAGGGACTCCCTGTGAGTGAAGGCATGTTCTAAAAAGAGAGAAGGAGCCACTGGAGGAGGAAAAGATTCCTTCTTGTCTGTATAGCAGGTGCAGGGTAAAACTTCTGGAAGAAGCCATGGAGCCACCTTGAAGACCCTCACAGAACAAATCTGGAAGTCATTAATGCCCATCTCCTCCATAGCCTTCCTGACCCGGAAGCCAATGGGCCATGGTGTACGAGAATGTAAGAGGTAGTACTAAGACATGATATCAGATGACACCGCCAAACAGGGAAGGGAGTCAGGAAGTCGATGTAATCGATACCAACAACGAACCATCAAGGACTGGTGACAGAGATCAAGAGGTGGCTCATTAGCGTCCACCAGGAGACTGGGGATTGGGGACGACCTGAAGGCTCCGGTCGCTAGACGTACTCCAGCATGATGAATAGGGTCTAAAACTCTGAAGGCAGAAGGGTACACCTCACACACATAGTCGAGTTTTGACCTAATAAGAACATGGTATAGGCGGAGGAGGGTGGCCCGATCAGCCCCCCAGGATGTATGGCCCAGGACCATCAACAGCCTTGAGGCAAGAGACCTTAAGTGTACGTAAGTGGGGAACCCAAGTCAAACGTTTGTCAAAAAGGTGACCCAAAAAGGGAGCCTCCTTGACACAACGTATCCGATGACCATACATGAATAAGTCCGGATCGGGGTGAACGCCTCGGATGCGGCAGAAGTGTATAGCAACCATCTTGGAAGGAGAAATCAAAACCCATGAGAACCAGTCCAACGTGACACCCTGTCAAGGGCAAGCTGCATGCGCCGCTCCGCCACTGACATACGGGAAGCAGCAAACTAGACTGCTAGGTCGTCAACGTACATCGAGTTAGGTATACCGTCTGGTATTAATTGCTATTGCAAACAATGTGACAGTGAGGATACTTCCCTAGGGGACGCCCTCCTCCTGTGCAACAGATGCTGACTGGGTTGTACCAACCCTCACAGAAAAACTGCGACCACTGAGAAACTCCTTAAAAAAGTGTGGAAGGCAACCCCGCAGGCCATATAAATGGAATTGCTGCAAGATGCCATATTGCCATGTAGTGTCATACGCTTTCTCTAAATCAAAGAATACACAGACAAGGTGTTGATGTCGTGCAAAGGCCTCTGTAGTGGAATGGTGTTTACGAAAGCCAGACAGGGACGGAGACAGAAAATCCCCCTATTCCAAGATGTATACCTGTCTGACATTCACCATCTTTTCAAATAGTTTACAGAGACAGGAGGTCAAGGCAATTGGTCAGTAATTGAGGGCAACACCAGAGTCCTTGCCCAGCTTGAGGAAAGGAAGGATGGTAGCAACCCTCCACCCAAAAGGGAAGGCACCCTCCAGCCAGATTCTGTTATATAAAGCTAAAAGAAATGAGATGGCCTCCTCAACCAAGTGTCGCAACACTGCATATGGGATGTTGTCTGGCCCAGGAGAAGTGTCGCCGCAGAGAGAGAGAGCAGAATGCAGGTCTCTCAGGTTGAATATATGGTTATAACTTTCATTCTCGTTCCCTGAAAAATCCAGGACAGTGCGCTCCTTGGCTCTTAACTCATGCCTGTAAGCAAGAGGTCGAGAGTCACGGCTGGAGACTCTTGCAAAAGCCTTACGGACTTACATCTTACGGACTCTCCTGAACATTTGGGTGAGTGGAGTTTTAGTATTAATTGAAGACACATAGGCCTTCCAAGATGCAAGTCGTGCCTCTTTTAAAACTCGTCTAGCCCGAACCCTTGCCCGTCGGAAGTCCTCTAAAAGAGTTGGGTCCCCACGATTGCGACGAAGGCGAGAGAAAGCAGCGAGCTTCTCCCGCACAGCAGTGGTGCAAACTCGTGACCACCAAGGGACAGGACGTTTGGGAAAGTAGCCAGAAGTTCTAGGGATAGAGTTGAGAGCAGCAGAGTGGAGCATATCAGTGAAATATGTTACAGCCTCATCAGAGCTACAAAAATCGGCTACAGAAGAGACCGAAGAAGTTAGCTCTCTAAAAAACTGCCAGTCAGCCTTCTCTAATTTCCACCTAGGAAGACGAGACTGTGGTTTGTACCAGTTACCTTCTAAAAGAATAGGGAGATGGTCACTGCCATATAAATCAGGCAACACTCTCCAAGTAAAATCCAACAGAGCACTGGGTGAGCAATGGGAAATGTCAATGGCGGTAAAAGTCCCAGTAGGGCTATTAAAATGTGTCACATCTCCCGTATTTAAAACCCCTAATTCCTCATCCTCAATAACAGAAGCCAATAAAACACCCCTGGGGTTGACCGAACTGTCACCCCGCAGAGGATGACGACCATTAAAATCACCCAATAAAATAAAGGGAGGGAAGGTCCCGTACAAGACGATTGAGATCACCCCTCTCAACTGTAACACTGGGAGGAAGGTATAGACTGCACATAGTGTACGGGTGGTCCATAAAAACCTTAACTGCAACAGCCTGGAGCGAAGTGTCAAGCTCCTAGCTCGTGCATGGAATATCTCGGCGAACTAGGATGACAGGCCACCATGGTGACCCTGCCCTTCAAATGAATTGGAATAAAATGCAGAGTATGCTGGAGGACTGGCAGGAAAGTAGTCCCCAAGCATTGTCTCTTGTAGAGAAACACACGCAGGAGAAAAGCTAGAGAGAAGAATGCGCAGTTCCTCCCAAGAAGCACGCAAGCCATGGCAATTCCACTGAAGGACCTTGAACAGTGTTACTTTAGTACTGATTTTTGGGAAGCCTCACGGATGTACTTCCCACTACCACCTCGACCCGAGAGTTAACTCAAACGACAAGATTTGTCTAATCCTGGGCAACTAGAGGGAGAGCAAACCCGAGAAGCAGTACTTGGGGCAGTAATTGGGACCCGTAGACGAGTCCCTGAAGCATCTGATATGTTAGAAGAAGATGAAGGTATATGAGCTGGGATATTCTTGGAACAATTACATTGGTATTGTCCTGTATAGCAGTGGTATCACTGACAGAGGCAGATACATCAACATCCATAATACAGGTGGTAGAATCACTCCTCTGCTCAAGCGGAAGAGAAGCTGAATCTTTTGAAGTCACAACATACGTGGCATCCACGTTAACTTCACGCCCCTCTGATGATCCCAAAGGAAGCTTGCGAGGAGGAACTTCTGTGAATCAAGAGATTCATCAGAGCCACGAGAACGCTGCTGGTGAAATTGAGAGAAAACTATGGATGAGTCCACAGAGACGGTTGCCTTACAAGGACGAACATCTATAGAGTCAAGTGCCTCAGAGAAACCACGAAGCCGTCTCTGTGGCAGTTTAGGTGACTTAAGTTTCCTTTTTGGAGAGCGTGTGACAGCGTGAACCTCTACCACATTAACACCTTTAGCTAAAGTCTGAGAATTGTCATCAGTTGAAGGGTCACCAGAAATAGTGTCTGATAACGTTTCCAAGACAGAGAAACTATTATGTAGAGTAACCTTAGAAACGCTCTCACTAGAGCAAAAACCAGCTGCCTCTTGAGAGGGTTGAGAGGGTGCTGCAACCAATTTAGGGAGGAGGCGTATGTCTTCACACAACCATCCTTCTGTCGCCTGAAGTTGAGTTGCCGTCTGGCACTACCTATGCTAATGAATTGGGTATTAGCCAAGTGGAGGATATCCTGCTCAAGGTGGTACATCTTACATTGGCGAGAACGCAAGGGGTGAGCATCTCTACAGTAAAAGCAGTAACTCTCTGACCGACTCTCAGAAGTAAGATGTGAGTCAAGAGCAGAACAATTAGCACACCGGGAACGGTTGTTGCAGTTTCTCCTCCCATGACCAAACTCATAACAACAGAAACACTGTAGGGGACGCTCAACAAAAGGCCTCACCTCAAAAGAGATGGGGTTAATGTTATGCGATCTGGGATATGCGAGCCATAGAAAGTGAGGATGATAATATTTTTACTGCCTTTCATCTTTGTTACTCGTTGGACACTGTCTGTGCACATAGCGAGAAGGTCCTGTTTTGAGAATTCATACAGGTCCTCATTATATATACGCCCCTTGCTATAATTAAATGTTCGATGTGGTTTAATAGATTCAAACATGCTATCAGAAGGACCGGGCAGATTGAGGAGCATCATGGCCTGTGTAAGATCCTTGGCTCTGATTAAAACGCCCTTACCATATTTCTTTATGTGGCCCATTGGTAATAATCCAATTTCTTTCTACAGATACCGGGAAGCATGGATAAGGTTACCACGTCCCTCCCTGTAGTAAGCCACATATCAAAAGGGTGTAGGAACCCGACGTTCCTTTGGGACATGCTCTACAGAGTCTTCAAATATGTTTGGGCAGTAGTCATTGTCACTGTCAGCTACATTGGTGGACTGCATTATCTGAACTTTACAATGAGTATCCCACACAGTCAGAGAATCTTTTGCCTCAAATGCTGCTTTGGCAGCAGCATTTGTATTGAAAGTAATATAGCACCGATTAGACCTACAATCACTGTCATATGTGATTCGGATTCGAAGAACTACTCCAAAACACTTAAAAATGGAGTGGATAGCGCCATAGGAAAGGAATGCAAGTACATTAATTTTGTGTCAAAATCGCTAACAGGGTTCTTCGACACAACACCCGACCTTCTAGATCTAGTCTTATTTGCAGCTTTCTGCATACTGCCACGACCAGAGAGTGACATCTCGAGGTCCTGGTCGACCACCGCTCGAGGAAGAGATTGGGGCTTTTCTTTATCCGTATATACCTGGCAGATGAGGGGACCAAGCGCTGGTCGCCGTGGGCGGGGTACCTCTTCCCCCACGGGGCCACTCGTTTTAAAAAGCAGCCCCAATAGCTCGAAAGTTTGCCCATGACGGTGCTGAGACCCCCTTCCCCAACATCTCCCGGCCCAGACACCCAACCATCCAACATAGGATGGCCCCTAGAGGGCAGTCCCTCTGGAGGGCAGCACTGTTGGCCCGTACTGGCAGCCTAATGCATGGGAAGCATTTAGTCTGGTCTCTCACTGGCGACCTCACTAGCATGGGAAGCCCTCTCTCCCCAAAATCGGGGCAGAGCAGGGGCCGGAGCCAGGTCTCAGAGACACGCAAGCCCTTCCACCACGTAAAGGCGGTTCCCATTGGGGGGAACTTTCCGTTCGAGCTCTTCTGTATGGTGTTAACCGATAAATAGAATATTTGACATTTTAACGTAATTTTTACGTCATGTTATGTCATAAAAACCTTTGCCGGTGGTGCTGATTCTGATATTATAGTTTTGGGAGTGTAACCGGTTTTTTTTAGCGAGTCTATAGATGTAATTTTTACGTCAAGTTACGTCATACCAAAACCTTATCCAATATATATATATATATATATATATATATATATATATATATATATATATATATATATATATATATATATATATATATATATATATATATATATATATATTGAAATATATTGTACTAGAGTTTATCTATATAAAGTATCTATATAAGTATAACTTAATTAGCATATATATATTATGTGTGTGTTTGTGTTTGTGGTTAGAATACTTGGCTAAGAGAGGCGAAGCAAGGTGGACTTAGAAACGCATATAATATGAAATATATAATACCAAAAATTCATCTGGTCATTTGTTGATTGGAAATGTTTACAAATTTCATAATTTATGCATTTCTGAGCCTGCCTCACTTCAACTTAAAGTACTTCAACACCAAAGCTACCCTCATCTGTCAAGCTAGGTTTTAATTTTGTCGTCACTATCAGTTCACATTGTTCTCCTTTCTTTGTCAGATCCAAGATGGAGGAGGACAAGTGGTGCTGGGATTCCAACACCTCCTGGGGGCCTTCGTGGTGCTGGCTCTGGGCAGTATTCTAGCTTGTCTCTCCTTTATCACTGAAACATTTGGCTGTTTCAACTGATGCTTCAACCTCTTTTTATCGTATACATTAAAATCACAAGAGTATATGAGTTTCTTTATTCCGAACATAAATATTTTGTGCCCATACCAAGGAAAGGACCAAAGGTCAACAACCTAGCTCTATGTTCTCTCCAGTGATAGCCTCTGGCTATCACAGTGGTAAAGTGTGCAGCTGCAGTTTCTGTGGCCCATCGTTCGAGTCCTGCTCGGGACTATAAAAATGTCTCACTGTAGCCAGAGGTTACCACCCCTGTGAGCCGGGGGTGGGAGGTTTGAGTCGGCTGTCTGAGGCCTTCCTGCTTACGCAGCCATAGCCGAAGCTGACTCGGAGTTGGATCTGCTCGCTGTTCTCTTACAAACTCTTCCCTAACTAGACCTAACCAAGTGACATTTGGTTTTGTGTGCAATGACCCGTACTGGTCGTGACAGTTGATCAGCTATAATATTATATTTCCC